>JAECWX010000394.1:3460000-3615000 GCA_018151165.1 Drosophila arawakana | reverse complement strand
AATTAAAAAACCTGCAAATCAGAGCAATAAATACAATTCGCAGAAATCTAAGCGTATTAAGTGAATTAAAAAACAATTAGTACAAAATTGTTAATTGGTTTTTTTAAAATTAAGCTTTCTTTAATGCCTAATTAGTGTTTTATTTTTAAATCATATTTGTATTGTTAATTCTTTGGTATAAAATTGGTTGAGAACTGATCAATGTTCTAAAATGTACAGTGGTTCCAACACCAAATCGGACAAGAATTTTTTATTGTTTAATCGTATTTTTATTTAGGGTTTTGTGTTTAGAAATAAGTTTTAGTATTTTTTCTTAAAAATTTCTAATCACAACATTCTTGAAGCTTGACAAAAATTTCACATTTTAGGCGTTAACATTTTAATTATTTTAAAAAACGAAATATTAGCGCGATTCTTGAGTTCAAAATGCAAGCAAAATAACCGTTGTTGCTTGGAGTTTTAAATTTTGGTTTAGTTGTTTGTATTCCCTTATATTTATACATCTCTTAAGTGACAATTAAAAAGTTTTTTTTCAAACAAACAAGTGTTGAGTTGAGAAAACGGCATTGTACATATTGTTCAACGGCTGTGCAACCTTATGTTCATATATACTTAAACTATATTTTAGTTTTAGACTTTACAAAACAAATAAGCGTCTTCGTATTTATTCAATTAAAATGCTTATCGCGTAGGCAGAGTGCCAAGGCAGCTTCATGGAATACGATTACTAGACAGGTCTGGAGGTCAGTGGCTTATCATTGGAGCTTTACGGGAGAGCCACTTCTCTCTCGCACTTTAAATTGCTCTCTTTCAAGCCAAGCTCTCTCAGTGTTATTGTTGAAACTCAAATCCAGATTTAAAGCGAATTATTTACCCATGTCGAGATGATTTGAAGCGATAACTTACCGACAGTAGTAAAAATTATTCAATATTGTTGAAAGTGGAAATAAAATTGTTATAGTTTAAAAAGTTTTAATGGCAAAATAAAATATAAAACACAATAAACGCACTAGAAACCGAAACCTGAGTGTACAACTCTGAGCGAGTCCAGCGCGACAACTGCCAGAGCAACATTGCTCAGTTGGAGACCAAACAAGTGATTGACTCTGGGACGCCACAACGCACAGTGGTGCAAAAGCAAATACAAAATACAAAGATGAAATACAAATGAACTATCTCTGAAAGCGTAAAAACTGTCCCCAATAAAAATACTTAAATTTAATTTGGGCAACACAAAATACCCATAACATTTTTAAATACTTTTAAACCACTGTGCGCTCTTCAACTGAACGATAAATTTCTTAATATACACATAATTTCAACAAGATTGTTGTTGTTCCTTCTAAATTGAGTCACAGCCAGTCAGAGATCACAATACGCATGTTGATTTTGTGTGGAATCGAGAAGGCGAAGATTCAGTGACAGTGGGGGACATTTGATTGCAGTCGAATAGTAAATATGTAGTACTTACATCCCGAGTGAGGGTAATTTTTCACTCAATTCATTTAAAATTCATTTTAAGCGTGTCAACATTACTTTCATTCAATAATCTTTACAGGTCTCGGCAAGTTTCTGAATTCCGATTTGGACGTTGCTCTGCAGTTCTGTTCCCATTTGATGTACGGATATGTTGGCATTCGGAGCGATAACTATCAGGCGCAGAGCTTAAATGAAAACCTCGACATTTATAAGCATCAATACTCCGAAGTAAATGAACTTAAGCGCAAACATCCCCATCTGAAAGTCCTTCTGAGTGTAGGTGGTGATCATGATATCGATAATGATCATCCAAATAAGTATATCGAACTGCTCGAGGGTGGAAAAGTGCGTCAGGCTGGATTTATCCAAACAGCCTACTCTCTGGTTAAGAACTACGGATTTGATGGACTTGATCTGGCCTATCAATTCCCCAAGAATAAGGCCCGAAAGGTGCACTCCAGCATCGGTGCGACCTGGAAGAGCTTCAAGAAACTTTTCACTGGCGATTTCATTGTGGATCCTAATGCGGCAGTGCACAAGGAACAGTTCTCAGAATTTGTGCGTGATGTGAAAGATAAACTTCGTCCCGATGGATTGTTGCTGAGCTTGACTGTACTCCCAAATGTCAACTCAACTTGTGAGTACAAAAGAGTTTGTTATGAGTAGATTCGCTAAGTAATCTTTTGTTCCTAGGGTACTTTGATGTTCCCGTTTTGAGTGGCTATGTCGACTTTGTCAATCTGGCTGCCTTTGATTTTCTCACTGCTGAGCGCAATCCGGATGAAGCGGACTTTACGGCTCCACTGTACGATTCTGGTATTCAGAATCGACTTCCTCACTATAATGCTGATTTCCAGGTGCAATATTGGCTAAAGCAACAGTTTCCATCCCACAAGCTGAATTTGGGCGTGGCTGCCTATGGAAATGCTTGGAAACTAAGCGAAGACTCGGGCATCGAAGGTACACCTGTGGTCCCCCACACCGAAGGTCCTGCAGCGGAAGGTTTGCAATCTCAAAAGGCTGGAATACTCAGCTATCCAGAGATCTGTGGCAAGCTTCAAAATCCACTGAATCAACATTTGAAAGGCAATGATTCGCCACTGAGACGTGTAGGAGATCCGATGAAGCGTTTTGGAACTTATGCATTCCGTGCAGTTGGCGGTGATGTAACCGATGGCATCTGGATAAGCTACGAGGACTTGGAATCGGCCTCCAACAAAGCGGACTATGTGCGTGCCAAGAGTTTGGGTGGTGTGGCCTTCTTTGATCTGGCATACGACGACTTCCGTGGATTATGCACCAGCGACAGGTTCCCTCTGCTCCGTGCCATTAAATATAAATTGTAATTTCAGTTCAGTTCAGTTGAGTTGAGTTGATTGAGAGTGATACACTTAAATAAACACATAAATCTTTTGTCGTTTTAATATAATTATTTGGCAACTTAATAACGAAATTAGCAAGTTCTTATCAGCCAAAGATTTGGTCGCTTTAAATTTAATGGTTGCTATCAAATATTTGCTCATTATACATATTTTTTTTTTGAGTAAATATCACTTAAACAAATTTACGCTTTACTTAAACTTAAAGTGGTATTGAGTCACTAAGCAAGTACGCTTAAGGTTTGTAAACCACCCAAAAGCGGGTGATCTCACTGACCTTGACGTCAGCTGCCTACTTGATATTCCCGTAGTAGCTACACACAAAAAACAATTCCGTAGAATTCCATTGTAGTGTTAGTAGTATAAAGCCTATTGCTCGATGTTTGTCACTGTGGCAAAAGCTTTGTTGATGTTATTTCCAATTGGATTCAGTTTCGTTTTGTGTCTCGTTACGTGCGGACGTATTCAATTGTGATCGCATCGCATCTGGAGAGTTTAGTCTAGTCCAGTTCAGTTCAACCCAGCCCAGTTGCTCTCTTTCGCTCTCGCTCTCTCAGTCTCTCCAAAGTCTACAAAGATGCGCTCTTTGTGGTTTGGTTTGGCGCTTTGCTGTCTGCTCTCAGCTCCATTGCAAGTGATTGCCGCTGGTCCAAATCTAATTTGCTATTATGACTCTCGGGGCTTTCAACGACAAGGTATGCCAAATAATCTCTTTCACTCTCCACTCTACACTTGAGTATCAATTCTATAATTTATATATCGTTCATCCGGTGTTGATTCACAGGTCTTGCTCAATTCTCACTTACTGACCTGGAGCTGGCACTGCAATTTTGCACCCACGTGATTTACGGCTATGCGGGAATTACTCCAGATACCTTTGAGTTGCAGAGTTTGAATCAACCACTGGACTACGAGCATCGGCATTTTGCCCAAGTCACGGCTCTTAAAGACAAGTATCCCTACGTTAAGTTCCTCTTGAGTGTGGGTGGCGATCGGGACTTGGAGCAGGAGGACAAGTATGTGAAGCTACTGGAGACTGGAGTCCAGGGTAAAAAGCGTTTTATTGATTCGGCGAGGGACATTGTACGCCGCTTTAACTTCGATGGTCTCGATTTGGCATTCCAATTACCGCGGAATAAGCCACGTAAGGTTCACTCCAGTGCTGGCACTGTCTGGAAGGGCTTCAAGAAGCTATTTACCGGTGATTTCATTGTGGACCCCGATGCGGACACCCACAAGACCCAGATGACGGAACTTGTCCGTGAACTGAGCAACACTCTGAAGGTCAACGATTTACTGCTCAGTCTTACGGTCCTGCCCAATGTCAATTCCAGCTGTAAGCCCAACCAATTAGTATTTTAAAGAGTACTTTCTTCATAGTGTACAATTTTCAGGGTACTTTGATGCACCTGCCATTGCCTCTAAGGTGGACTTTGTTAACCTCGCCACCTTTGATTTCCTCACACCAGCGCGTAATCCTGAGGAAGCGGACTTCACAGCCCCGCTCTACGAAGTCTTCGGCCAAAATCGTTTGCCCCACTTCAACGTGAACTTCCAAATGGAGCATTGGCTTCTACAGCGAGTACCGTCCAGCAAGTTGAACATTGGCATTGCCACCTATGGACGTGCCTGGAAACTTACCCTGGATTCGGACAATGTTGACCAGCCCGTTGTATCTAGTACCAATGGTCCTGCTCGGCCGGGACCCCAGAGCAAAACAGAGGGACTCTTAAATTGGGCTGAAATCTGTCAACTCCTTCCCAACGCTGGCAATTTGAATGCCAAGGGCGATGCGGCGCCCATAAGGCGTGTGCCAGATCCGACCAAACGCTACGGAAGCTTCGCCTACCGCGTAGCCGACTCCGATGGAGCCCATGGCTTGTGGGTCAGTTACGATGATCCCGACACGGCTGCCAGTAAGGGGCTGTACGTGCGTTCCAAGAACCTCGGAGGCGTTGCTCTCTTCGACTTGACAATGGATGACTTCCGTGGTCAGTGTACTGGGGATCGATTCCCTATGCTGCGTGCTATCAAGTACCGACTTCTTTAAGCTGTAGTGTCATTCCCTTCTATCGTGTGCACACTCTACACATATACACACATGCACAATGTATCTGTCTCGTTTGCAAATTAATTACAAAGTTGTTAACTAACATCTACCGCAAATTAATTCATTAGCCTAGTGGGAACACAACTACATATCCTTACCAAAAGCCGCATTTGACCAACTCCCGATCTGGCTTTAATTGTATTCGATTTGGTTTGCTTTGACTTTGGTTTAGTTTTGGCCTGGTTTGGGCTCAGTTTGGCACCCAGTGGAGTCGACTGTCTTTTATCGCCTTTCGACCATCTTGCTCAAATGGCATTTAGCTTTAAAGACCAGGTATGTTACTGGTAAAGGGTATATTTAGTTTATAGGAACGGTTATAACAAAGAGAATTTACTCACACTGTATAGACTAAAGCTATCAAGCTCGAGGAGAGCTAAATTAAGTTTTAGGCTTTGGTATATAGGGCTTAAGTTAATGATTTCGTTTCACATCTTATAAGATTTAACTAATTTATGGAGTACTTTTTAGTCCTCGTCTAATACTACTTCAGCTAAGAATTTCTAGCTGCCGGGTATAACAAAGTCGGGCTTCTACATCTGGCTTGTTTTTTCTGTCGTTTCTCGTGGTACTTTGCTTATTTAGCTTTGCAGATTTCCAGATCTCCAGATTTCGAGCTGCGTCGGCGCAGCTTTGCTTGTTTTCGTTTGTATAATTGGCGCTACGTTCGATAGTTGGACTTGGTTGTTGTTATTGGGCTCCATATATGCGTAGTTTTTCTGTCTTGCCAAGCCATGGGCTTAAAGCCAAGGCCTAAACACTGACATACCACCCGTACAAACATTCGAACTGTACTGTCTCTCGAGTATGTTGTCGTCTACTCGTTTGTGGGCCAGGGGTGGACTCTGAACTGATTGGGCACGGCTAAGCCTTATGGCCCATGGCTCTTGGGCTGTGTACGCTTGAATTGTGGGACCATTGGACGATGGGACGATGGGACGATGGGACGATGGGACGATTGGACGCTTGAACTGTTGGCAACGACACGATGTAAGACAACTAAATTAAGTTATTGTTTCTGCGAAGTGTAACTAAGAGATTCGGACTTTTGTATACACTTTAAGACAAACAAAAATTAATCAAAGAATAGTCCAACTAAATCCCGTTTTAAAAAATCTATGCTCAATACGAATTACTCTAGCAAATTATAGTGTTAAGCATAATTTTATTTATTTTATTCACTTAATTAAAACCATTTAAAGTAAATCTTGTTTTATGTTATCACCGCTCAAAGTTTAACTAAGTTAATATTATAATTTTTTATTTTCAAAATAAAATTGAGATGAGGACTGTTAAACCAGATCTAAATTTTCAAATATACTTTTAGTTAATAATATTTATATGTATTGACTAGTGCCACCGGTTAACATATTCATTTTAAATAAAACTTCGTTCCTCATTTGTTTATGAGAGCAACTAAAAGCGTCTTATAAATATTCAAGAAAATAAGCAGCTAGTTGTGGTCTAGTCACTGCTAGTTTATCTGCAAATCGTGATCTTATTAAGCAAACTACACTTTAAAATTATTTGCAATTGGCGCAATGCCCTTTTGGAATTTAAAATATGTCATTAGTGGTAGCTGCTTCCCCAAGATACAGATACCTTAAAGTAGCTCACACCCCGTTAAGCCCTTTCGAAGCACTTCGGTGTACTGGAACCTATCGACTGACTAACTACGAGTACATATGCATGCCTACAACTTGTAAACATGGTATTGTTTAAAGACAGTCTGCTAGAGTCTAGAGTCTACTGTCTAAACTCTCAGCTGTGTGCCATATTGCTTAGTAAGTATTACCGATCGTGGCTGCTCCCAGCAGCCGCCTCACCTTTCCCTTTCACCATTCTGTTGCCGACTCCAACTTCGACTCCTTGAACGATTTTGGCTCCTGGGCAGCTTGTCGCCTCATCTAATTAAGCCGCATTTGTAGTGGTCGGTAGTGAGACAACAGAGATCTCTTCATGATATTTGCTCTGCGATTATTGCAAGGTCTGCGCATGCATGCGAATGACAAATATGTTGCTTATGCTACTCGTACTCCTTACAAGCTCCTTCCATGGAAGCAAGCGGGCATCCAGAGCCACATCCACACACACTGTGTCTACCTCTTTAAATAAAGATATTTTCGCCCTCATTACGCTTCGTATCCTTTTGTTTACCGAATCTCTACTCCTCTCCTCTTCGCCTCTGCTCTTCTCCCGTGCTCTTCTCCTCTTCTCCACTCTTCTTTTCACTTTTTTGTTTGGTGGCCGATGAAGTGTCGCTGATTGCGCGTTGCATTGTTTTGCTTGTGTCGATGCTCATGATGATGATAACAGATGCATGGAGTACATGGTTTGTTTTGGTCACAGTGTTCCGCTTAACTTGGCTAACTATGGCTTCTTACTACCACTGATATATCATATCAGCTGCTGTAGTGACCGTATCAATGCAGATTTCTTTACAAGAATTAGGGAGTTCCTGCATTACCGTTCATTATTCATACAACAATAATAAAATTGAAATACACACATATAAAATATATATTAGCTGACTCGAAGATATGGTATATTAATTTTAAATTTGTTATTTTATTTTAAAATATTTAAAGTGCAAGCTAACATTAATAATGAAAACCTAAGCTCTTCAAAAGTCATTTAGAATCATATATATATTTATAATTTATAAAATGGTCAAAATAGTCAAAGAAAATAGGCAAAAAACTTAATTATAACAATTAAAATAAAATTTAAAAATATAGTAGCACATTTATTTTTATCAAAGCATGAAAAAAACTCATATTTATATAAATTAACTTAATTTATATTAAGAACTTCCATTCCAGTTAGTTTTCAAAACAGGCAAATAAAAGAAACTTAAACAACCAATTTTAATCGTGTTCCTTTTTAGAGAATAGTGTTGAAAAAATATGCAAAACTACCAAGCATCCTTTTGTTATGAATATTTGCAATACATTTAGGTTTTCTCTTGAGAAAAAAAATGCAAAGTATAAAGAATAGACTGCAATTAATATTCATAATGTGTGCGAAAGCTCGTTTAAGTTTCGCGCTCAAAAACAAGGTTTTAATAACCATGCAGAGGGTATATTGGTTTTGTCATGATGCTTGTAACGCATTGAAGGAAGCGTTTCTTGAACAGCATCAACAGCCAAGTCGATAAAGCAATGTCCGTCTTAATACAGTTATGAATTCTCTCTGCACTCAATTCATATTTTAAAATCGGCCAGATTAGATGAGTATATCATATAGAACCCTTAGGAACAATCTGTTCCAAATTTATTCCATATGCAATTTGTACAAAATCCCATCTTAGAATCAAATTTCATCCAGATCGGACCATTATAAAACATAGCGGTCATAGGAACAATCGGTTGAAAATGATGAAAATATTTAGTATGAAAATTGTGTGTGCCTATTAAACAATTTTATCCAAATTCCCGCATTTGTTATCATTTCCCAAGTGCGAACCAAATTTCAGCCAAATCGAACTACTATATCATAGTTACCATATAAGCAATTGGTAATTGAAACCCATCTAACGCAATGTGCATGACTGAAAGGGTATTTAACTCAACGTGTTCTACTGCGAGTACTATTCATTGTAATACCTAGATACCGATTACAATATATAGTCATATAATAAGGAATAAAGCGCAGAGAGTATTATACGGTCGTGCGTGCTCGACTGAACTTTCTTTCTTGTTCTTCTGTAGCTTCTCATTTTTTTTTATATTTTTTGACTGCTTCTCTCACTGGGTGCCCTTTTTCATTGTTATTGTTTTGCATGCCCTTGGTCTGCATTTTTATTGCTTTGTTAATTTTAAATAAACCACGAGAGTTTATGGTATTCAAGTCGAGTTGACTCGACTAAACTCGACTTGACTCAACTCGTGGCTGAGTCCTGGGAGATGAACTTCATGAGGAACATAAGTCTTTGTTTGAAGGCAAGTTCATCACCTGGATGTCTTGGATTGAGCTGTTTCTCTGGGCACTCGTACAATTGTCAGCGGGTTGTCACACAACATGATTTAAGCCAAGTGCCCCGATTGTCTGGCGAAATTTCAAGATTTCGAACAAGTGGCGCCAAAAATGAAATCACACTGGAATCGTGCAGAGATGTAGATAGTCTTGCATTGGTTTATTGACTTTTAACGCCCCGATCGGAGTCTCTCACCACAATTATTTAGGTCTTTGCTTTTGTTCTCTCGTTACTTTTATTCATTTACAAGCGACAATATAAAACGTGTCGTAAATGGTGGTCGGACACAAGTTAAAGTTATTGTTGCTAAACGAAATAAACAACTCATCAAATTATGCAACATCGTCGGAGAGAACAAAAAATAAATAAAAATAAAAACAAGAAGTTCGTTTTGAAAAATCTAAAAGTTTTGTTTATTTTCCTACAGATTTTTCACTCCAATTAAATTCAATTAGCTGTCGGCAATGGCTGCGATGCCCTATGATGTGGATACCTCAACTGGGTGTGCGAGGTGTGTGCGTGTGCGCGTGTGCCCGTGTGTGTATGCATAAAGTTCCCACCATGTGTGTGTGTGTATTCTCCGCAGATAGTTCTAGCGCCACTGCGTCATAAAAGGTTAGTTTAAACAAATAAACACGTGGAATTTAATGAAGAAACGTGTGCTGCAGTTTATGGTTAATGTACAAAAGGAATGAGACAGATTATAAATCTTTAGAGTGTAGAGAATAAAGTACAAAAAGTTTATCCTTGGTTGGATATACATTAGTATATTAATCGAGCACTTTATTGGTATTGGCATTTATTGTTGTATAAATATATCGAATTATTACTCTTTTTTTTTGTTTTTCTTAGCTAATTTTAATGAGAAAATAAGTAAACATTCCATTCATAATTAGAATACAGACTAATGTTAAAACTTTTAGTGTTTCATGTTGGATCGACACAGCTTAAGACCGGTATTTATGGAGTATACTTAAAATTTCAAGGAATAACAAAGTTTTCACATATTAGTTTAACCCTCAGTATTCTCTTTGGGTATTACCCAAGACTAAACTTATTTTATTTGACACATAATCAATATAAAATGCTATATAACTGACAATTTTCTTAATTTATCTACATTTAATATCTACAGGATAACAAAAAAATCAGTTGTTATTTTAGCAATTATATGATTTACCCATTGTTTCACTTTAATAGAATGTAAACAGTTGAATCACGGATTGCCCTAGACTTGTGGTCACCAAAAGAATGAACATAAACATTAACAACTTTAATTACCACACTAAAAACGGCACGATATTCAGCAATATAGTATGTGTCTATATAAAACAAGAAAACGTGTGAAATTGCCAGAGAGATTAAGAGCAACTATCTGACTGCAACTGAAAGGCCGAAAAGACTGGGGAGTCTAGAAGGCTGAGGGGGACGGATTAGACTGATGACGACGACGCGCCTAAAACAAACAAATAAACTCAAAGTATATTGTCCAAGTAACAACGTCGCTGGCGGTACGCTTTGCTCTGGCTTTAATTAAATCGACGGAGAGAGAAAAAAAGAAGAAGAAAAGCGAAAACAAAAACAATAAAACTACATGCAGCCCAATGAATCTGTATCTGAGTATCGAGTCTGGGTGAGATTTTATTACAAACTATTACGACCGGTGCTGTACTACAATAACTCAAAAAATACTTGTCCGTATATCATTAAAATCAAAAACGATCCCCAATTGCCACCCAGTGTGCCACCCATCTGAGCCAAACCCTGGTACATACTCACATTTACTGTTTGCTCTTTGCTTTTTTTTGTTGCTTTTGGTACATTTGGGTACCGGAACCGTTTAGATGTTTAGATCCACAAATAAACACTCGTAAAACTTTCGCCTGATTTCAGACGCCTGCCACGAGTATTTCCAATTCCGTCGGTAAACAATTTCGAATCGAATGTGCTTCAATGTTTCTCAAAGTAATCATCCAACTCAAACATCTTTGATTCCTATTTGGAAAACTTAAGCTGTATAATTACTAGTTTAAAGTGAACTAATTTGACAACAGAAAGGGGCTTATTAGTAGTACTTTATATATCCTTGATCGTATACAAATAAAACTCAGATAAAAAAAAATTATGAATATATTTTATCACTGATCGTAAACAAATGAAACTCAGATAAGAGCCATAGTAAAACAAAATTTCAATCAACTCTCTACACTAGTTGTTCAGATTTGCGTCTAAATATTTTCCTCAAAGAATTCGGACAATAATATCAATGAAAATTATATATTTATTTATTTATATATGTATTTATATTTAAGTTTGTCCTTGTAATAGGTTTATAAATAGCTTAACCATACGAAGTTAAATATACGAAGTTTCTTGAAACAACAGAAGAATTGATGACAAAATCGTAAGTGAGAAAGGGACGTACATATATTCTAGTTAAATTTATTGTATTCAACTATTTTCGTAGCCTTTTTGATCCGAGATCAAAAATATATATAAGTTTTCAACAAATTAAGTTTGATTAGTGCCCTTATTCAGTTGTATCTGGAAATAAACGTATTTATTTAGAAACAATTAATTTCTTTTATTATTCAGAATCCTTTTCCAATTTTAAAGTATGTCTTGGAACAGATGCTGGGATAGACATACTTGTTTGTATCGTAAGATCAAAAATATATGTAAGTTTGGACAATAAATGTAGTTTGATTAGTGCCTTTATTTTGAAACAATTCTTTAAGTGTTTCTTGGGACAGATTGAGACAGACATATTGTTTGAACGAAGATAAAAATAAATATGTTAGTTTACAATAAGTATAGTTTCAGTGCCTTTATTCAGTTGTATCTCATTTATAAACATAGTTATTTTGAAACCATTACTTTAAGACTTTCCAGTTCAGAATCTTAGCTTTAAGTATTTCTATTGGTTGGAGACATAAGAGTTAGACGATTATTGATCGAACGAAGATCAAAAAAATGATATGAAAGTTTACAATAAATATAGTTTGTTTATTGCCGTTATTCAGTTGAATTTCATTTTTATAATTATTTATTTTGAAGCCATTACTTTAAGACTTTCCAGTTCAGAATCTTAGCTTTAATTATTTCTATTGGTTGGGAAAGAATTATTGCTGGCGTGTCAATATTTCACGATTATGTCAGTCGCTTGTGTTTGGATCCCTGCGTGGGGTCCGAAGAGGGCAGCAGCTGGGAACGGAATGAGTAGGGAAAGGGGAATTGGAGCACTGTTGGGAAAATGAAAATTGCGTGCGCACGCGTACAGCGCCAAAACGAATTAAGCCTGATGCACCAGCCACTGATAATTTAATTTTTTGTTATTTGCCGGACAAAAGACAAATACTGCAAGGAACTGAAACTGGGACTGGATATGGAACTGGAACTGGAACTGGACTGAGACTGTGAGTTTGTTGTGGTCCTTTCTGCATTGAATTTGAGTTTGAGTTTATACAACTGTTACACACGCACATCTTATCAACAACAATTTGACAGTTGGCAGTTCGTTCTGCGACCAAATGAGAAATCTGCGCGTGACACGCAAACCAAAATGATGAGAGATTGTGTTTATGTCAAAGTGTCGAAGTGTTTGTTGTTGTTTTTGTTGTTGTTCTTCTTGTTGTTATTCCAGTGGATGTTGTTGATATTCCTCTGCATGTAATCATTGTAATCTCAGCTGCTGTTAGAATCTGTAACCTTTTCAAAACGTTGAGCAATTTATGCAAAAATTAAGCAAACCTTCAACTATATCTTCCCTATATCCCCTCTCACTGTTATCGGCTGTCAAATTTGCCAAATCATGATGACGTATCGCTAAACCGCGTTTGACATTCCCGTTTTTCTCTTTCTCTTTTTTTGTGTCTTCCAAAATCAGCGGAAGGGTTGCATACTAATTTCCTTGCAGCTACCCGGAAGTCAACTCCACAGATTTTCTGATGACATACATTGAATATACATGCTTATAGATAAAAGGGAGCTCTTTCTCCGGCAGCAGATTTGGTATTTCTGGTAACCAGTTTAAATGATTTTTTTTGTTTATTTAAAATAAATTTTTAATATCGTAAGCAAAGAAAGTTTTATCCTCTGACTATCGATTTTATTATAAAAATTTGTCTTAATGAAAATTTACTAAGATTCAGCACAGTATTCAAAATACATAAAGATACATACGCCAACTATTGTTTTAAGCTTGAAATTATTTTCAATTAATTTAAAGGTTAGTCTATACGAAAAAACTTATTTCAGAATAAAATGGTTGGAAATTCGAACTTGGAACACGATGAGGGCACCAAACTGAATACGAGGACTCCCTTAAATTGCAGTAAAAATAGGTTCGTACCGTTATTTGTTGCGTGTAACCTTCACTTAATGTTTGCCAGCTTTTTAATAAAGAGTATCCTTTGGTATTCTCTTTTAACTTAATACTTCTAGGCTAGTTAGACAGAACGCACAAATGAAAGTCTTAATCGAAGCCACTACAGGGTATGCAAAAGTCGTTGAACTTGGCAGTCCTCGCCTGATTGAAAGTATATTTTGCTCCATTACTTTCAAATGTGGCAAAATTTTAATTTGCATTAAATAGATTAGAGAAATCCCTTTTGTTGCCACAGAGGCACAACCCTAACCATCCATCATGCATAGTAGGCACTCAGTAAGTAAGTCGCTCTCTTACACTGTTCCTCTGTGTGTCCTGGCAAATGGAATCGTCATCGATCAAGGACTCGTGTACAGCTGCCAAGGGCGCTCAATTCTATGCAACATATTTGCACACAGCACAGACAAATTAAAATGCAGAGGAAAATCAAAAGCAGAGGAAAAACACCGAAACTCCAAATTCGAACAATAAAAAAATTTTGAACTTGCACAATAGAAATACAAAAACTGATGACGAATGTTTTACGAATTAAGATGGATCACTTGGAATGACGGCCACAAATCGAATGAGGAGTAAAAAAAAAAGGAAATACAAGACCCACTGTAGTGTTAATAAAGAATAAAAAATAGAAAGGATACATGTAGAAGCCAAGTGAAGTTAGGATTACGAGTATTGTCCGATGAAATCGATGCATAATAAAACGAGAAAAGAAGAAAAAGAACCGAAACATCTTCGGCGACTTTGCCATTTGATGATGCAGTCACTAAAAGCGGCGGCATGACACAGCAATTTGGCTACCTATCGTCATGGTCATGTCACTCAGTCCCATACCCATTCCCATTCCCACTCCCTTACTTATTCCCCATCTAAGACCGAGTCTGGATTTGAGTCTGGGATTGAGACTCAGTCTCGGTGAATTCCCCTTTTCTGCCTTTGCCCCTCGGAGCAGAGCGAAAAGAGTTTGAATTTCAAATTGAATTGAATCGAAGTAAATGACGTTGAAAACTTACAAGATGCGCACGTTTCTACAGGATTTTCATTGGGTTCATGTTGTTGTTATTGCTTCGACTTTAATGCCTTAATGGTTAATATCGCGACTCGAAAACGTCCAGTCATGGCGCCACAAGACACAAGATACAAGATACAAAACACATACGACTTTTGGCTGCGTTTGCTTCAACGATTTTGCTTAAGATCTCAACACATTCTCAAACACACACACACACACACACACCGAGACAGGATATGAGCAGACAATCATTTATAATGTTTAAATTTTTAATAAATATTCCCCGCACACACACACACACACGCACATGCTTGCTGGGAAATTGGAAATGCCTTGGCAATAGGGGAGTAGGAAAAGTGGGAGGGGCACACTTTGAACCCTTTCCCCTACTGCCCTCTGTTGGTGCTTCTGTAATCAGCACAGGAATCTGATACTTGTACAAAAGGCTTTTCTTTGTAAACACACTTCCTGAACTTTGCAAAGCAATAGCAACAACTATAACATGTACACACATGCATAGACATGCACAGAGTGGGAAATTTCGTTTGTATTGTATGGATTTTGCGCATATTTACACATACATACGTCTGTTTGAAAAACATGTTAACCAGAAAATTAATTATAAAATTTTCGAAAAACCTTAACAATGTCTACAATATGGCGTTTATTTTACTCAAACAAAAACTTGCTCAACGCTGTGAGTGTGTGTGGGGAGGGTGGAGTTGATAGGGTGTATGTGTGTATGAAAGTTTGTGGGTGTGTGTGTAGGTATGTGGGCGTATGAGTAGAAGAATACAACATCTTTCATACAGGCGAATAATGTCATAAATCTTTAACTTTCAAACAGATTCAATTCACCACATTATACAAGAGTTCAATGTATTTAATATAATTATGTACAAATTTAATTATTATTACTTTTCTAGCATACTTTTCAATATATAATATAATTTACTGTAGTCAGTAATAACTATGTGATTCTAAAACACGCTCATTACGATTCAATTATCGAACTATGTTTTTAATTACTGCAGTCACTACGCAAAGCTGCAAGTCTCACGATCTTTCAATATTTGTATGCATCATATGTTGATCCCATAATATATTTAAAAGCTGAAGGTATTAAAGTAATCATATCTTAATAACTAATTTGAATTAATAAAGAGTTTTCCATTTAAAACTACATGAATAAAATAATAAAGAAACCCATTGACTTTTGCAAAATAGTATTTCTTAAGACGGAAATCTCTTAAGTGAGACACACCCTGTATGATTGGTTTGTGGGCAGGGGGAGGGACATGCAGAATATTCATTCTTATAAGACGTTGCGTTGGAAAATCATATACATTTCATATATAAGTAAGTAAGTGCGCACATACATTGTACATTGTTAAATCCACAGAAAACAAAGACCCACAAAGGCCACAGAAAACAGGAGCGGAAAAAGTGCACGTAATTCATGCTTTCCATAAGAAATTCAACATTTCTTTTCTTTGGCCCACTCCACAGTGCTTCACTCCACTCTAGATGAGTTTCCCCTGCGTTCCGCCCACTTTGCATGCCACAGGCTAAGCAAGAAGGATAAGGATATGGATATTGTACTTGAGCGGGCACTGGGAGCTGCTGTGAAATTAAACACGGTCTCTTTATATATACACGTATACGTATATATATATGGTACATATCGGGGAAACAGAAACCGAAACAGAAACAAGAAACGTGCACAAGTTGTGGTTTACTTGCCGGAAGAAGCCAAGATGGAGGTGGCTGGAGACAAAGATTCATGCACACATATTCAGCTTAAAAGTCTAGCAAAAAAAAAGAAACATAAAATAAAGAAAAGGGGGCAACTTTGGCGCCAATCCCAATTCAATCCCACGGCCTTGCCCCGGCAATCTGCTGCCAATTGCTTGGATTCTCTGCGAGCAATTGACAGCTGTTGTCACCTGTGTCCAGACCTCATGTATAAATCACAGAATCTGCTCAATGAACGCGCGCAAAAAAATAACAGAGAATTACCATAATGTGTGGTCTGGTCACATAACGGTAATATTTTAAAGGAGCGACAACACTGGAAGGGACAACACCAAGAAACAGAGGAGGGCGAGGAAACAGGGGGGCACTTTCGGACACGAACAGCCCGCAGACACTGCAGAAGGCAGCAAAAGACCGAGAAGAACGAGAAAACTGGGAAGATAATGCAAATAAATAACAGATCATATTGCATTCACACAAAATTTATGTTTATTTTTCAGGAAATTATTAAGTATAATCAAAGGTTGCTCTATAAGCAATACTGCAAACAGAATTGTATATAAGATGTGCTAGAAAATACCCTACACTAGAAAATTAGTTGAACCTAAAGTAGGTACTAAGGACATCAGATTAGGTATGTCGATCCTTAAAGTTAATTCATTATTTAGGCCAAAATATTTTAAATTAGACATGAAGAGTACAGAATTATTTAAAATTTAAAAAAATGTAGGTTGAAGTGCAGACTTTATTGTGAAAGGATTTAAGTTTATTGTCTTAACATACACAAAAAGAAATTTAATTTCAAAAGTGTAAAGTTTTTATAAAATTAAAAAATACAAAAAATGATGAAAGATTGGAAAAATAATTTTTAAAAAGAATTCTAAATAAAAATAAATTTTGTACATCCCAAAATAAGGAAAATTACAAAACCCAATAACCCGCTCACTGTAAAAAAAAACTACAGGGTATTAAGAATATGCAAGAAATGCAAAAGCAAAAAAAATTTTAATAATAATAAAATGTACAACACAAAAGACAAGAAAAGCGTTATTGATTATATGCTGGCTCGTTTCTCGAAATAAAAGTATCGAATTAGCGAAATAATATCAGATGTCCTCTGCAGACAGGAGAAAAGGAGAGAGAGAGAGAGGAGGAAGATGAAGACAACTACTGCTGGCAGTTCCACTTCCACTTGAACAGCCTTTTAATACTGGCTCTAAAAGAGTCTGGCTCACACTTGCTCTGTTTTCTTTTTCTGGCCATGTTATGGGCAGATTGTTGTAATTATCCTTTGGATGGTAATAGGGAGGGAGAGACGGGGTAGGGGCAGAACGTCAGCTGCAAGGACCTCGGCTATGAAAGTGCCTTGCACCAGTTACACAACGAAATCAAACCACAATTTCCGCGCCCTCGACATATGTAAGCCTAATTCCAAATTCAAGTACTTGTACTCGTACTCATACTCGTTCACGCTGTTGTTGCATGTTGTTGCCACATTCATAAGACTCGTGCAAGTATTGGTAATGCCCCCTTTTTTTACCCACTGTGGCAAAGGTAACCGCATTCGCAAAAAAAAAAACTTGTTCGCTTCAATGCATTAGAATCGTTTTCATCATTTTCTTTTTGTTCTTTTCGTATACGAGCATAAGTAGCGCCGGGATTCTCGAGGATTTTGAAATAATGGACGCAAAATATGTTTTTTATAATTCTTTGTTGCTTTTCTTCTTCTTTCTGCGGGCAAATACATTGTCAATGAGAAAAATATGAACAAAAGCATATTGTAAACGGTTTTCTTCAGTCTAGAGCGGATTTTCGACCACAAACAGTAACTACATCAAATTGCATTGCAATTGAGACCCCGGATAACCACAAGGATCACTGCGAATCGGTGCAAAGCGGTTAATATTTATACAGATGTCCTTCTGTGTTACAAACGCGGAATTCTTAGAAATTTCAATGCTTTTTTTTCTCCTTTTTATACCCGTTACTCGTTAAGTACAAGGGTACAGAGAGAAGGAGGCGTGGCAGATCCCATAAGGAATATATATTCTTGTCTGTTTTTCCGTCTGTTTAAAAGAAACTATCTCAGAGGTCGCAAATGAAAGATAAAATGCCCAAGCAGTACATGTTTGTTTTTGTTCATGAAAAGGTAAAAACGGGTAATAATAACATGTTTTAGTATCTGCTATCTGAAAATTCTATAAAATTCACACAGGATGTACATATCTATGGCGTTAATATACTGACCAAGTTTGATCCAAATCGGACAACTATATCCATAGGATTTTATCTCCAGATTATATCAAATATGACCCCTAAATATTAACTAGTAAGAAAAATTTCTGTATTTGCCAAGCTATCTTAATGAAACTGACACAGAATACATTCCTCAATAATATCAATATACTGACCGAGTTTTATTCAAATCGTATTACTATATCGTATAGCTGCCATAGAACCAATCGGTCGCAAATATGCTCTAATCATGATAGAACATTTTCTGTGCTAATCAATCTATCTTAGCCATCACCTAAACTATTGTAATCATATTATTATCATACCCCATTGTTAATAACATGTTGAAGGTGAGTAACGGGTATCGAAAAGCCACGAGGAAACTATAGCATTCGATCTTGTTTTAATCTATGCAGTTAAAGAATGTTTGTTGAGGGTGTTATCACAAACCACGCAATCCGAGTACTACATCACAATCTTTGGGGATCTGATAGTGGATTAAGTCATTGGTTAGCCAAAGATAGCCATTAGTTCTTCACGTTTGAGCTTTAAGTATATACTAACAAATTAGCAGAGAAAAAGAAAAAACACTTTGCAAACGTCCAACTAACAGAAAGAGATTCAGATACGGAGGATTCATTCAAAGTGCTTTTACAGTATGGCGGTGAAGTAAACTCCTCCTGCACTTAAAATCTTGCACTCTATCCACTCGCAGCAGCTACATAGATCATCATCAGTAAGTACGTCCTTTGGATCGTGTAACTTGCTGACAGGGAACTGTCACCACCAGCGCCATATTCCTAAAGCTTCTCTCTTTAAAGCTTCTCTCTTTTGTTTGCCGGCAATTTCCACACAAATAAGCCGCCAATTTGCCCCCACGATCATGACAGGCGAACAACCAGCAACCAACAGCCAACAACCAGCAACCGAGTTAAAACAACAAGAACAACAACAACAACAAAACGTCAATGGCCAGACACGTTAACATTGAAGCCAGAAAGGGACCTACACTCTTTGGGGCTGCAAGTTGGAGCCTGGTTATAAATCAGTTGCGCGGCTTTTAATAAATTGTAATTGAGTCGCGATTCACGAGCTGAGGTCATGTGTGTTGTCTGAGCAACTGATAGATACGTTTGTATCTTCTTCGGCTTTTTGCTACAACTACGATTGGGATCGCGTGTGGGAATGCAGACGAGCCGATGTCGATCCTTATGGCTTACCGACGACCCTAAACAATCCTCCTGTAGTTTTGTAGTTGTGTAGTTGTAGTTGTAGTTGTAGTTGTAGTTGTTGTATACATGGCACTTTGCCGGCTGTCGCCACTTATACCTCTCTCCCTCTCTCACTGCTTAAATATCACGTAATGAAAAATGTTTTGTTTGCAATTTTTCCTTCCATTTGTTTCCTCAGCTTCCTTCTTATGCTCCTCCTCCTCTATTCCCTCTGCTGTTGTTGTTTGTGTGTTGAGCAGCAATAAAACTCATTGAACATGAGTTGCTTTTGAGCAACATGAACAATTAATGCAACATATGTTTGTCTGAAGTTGAAGTCGCAGTCCCACCAAACTACAGAGAGTTCACAACAGCAACATCTCCCGATCGTTGATGCTTGAAAAAAGCGCAAGAAAGAAAAAAAAAACAAATCGAATTAGCTGCAAGCGCGACTGCCAAATGATGCACAACACGCGAGCCGAACTATGCAAGAATTTGCTAAGAATGCACGGCACATGCAATACCCTAACGTTTTTAAATGCGTAACTCAAATAATTATGGGAAGCTTTTACTCAATGACAAAGCTTTCTTTAAGAAGCAGCACCAAATCCTTGTGGAATCCAATCAACCCATTCATGGGCAAAAATTTAATTTCATAACGATGATTAAGTGACACGCCTACCCAGGCAAACAGATGCTGGACACTCTTCAGCTCAGATGCACTCCTCAGTACAATTGCACACATTGCGAATTGAATGTAGACCCTGTACTCAACAAGTTACAAGTTAGTACTAATAGTGGATCATTCTATGACTCATTGTGTATTTTAAATAAAGAAAACTGAGAATCCACAGATAGTTTAATCAAATCATAAAAAGTAACATAGTAGAATATCTTTTAGAAGTCTTTAATAGCTAGTTATGAAGTTGGTTCCACATGGGTGGTAAAATGTAAACCGAAATTCATCACTTTAGCTTGTTTTTATCACATATATTATTATGATTCACGATACACTCCTACGTACTTGAAAGTGATACTTCAAATAGTCAAATAAAAAGATACAAAGTCTTTTACAGTCGAGCTGCACTAGAAGTGCTACTAGTACTAGTAGCTTACAAAGTTTTGCTCGCTTAACTATTTGCTAAAGCAAATCGTACGATCGATTGCTCCGATACGAATTAACCCAATAGCAATGGGGCAGATACGAGCCACAATCCGAGATACAAACTTGTTCGTATTCGTGCTCGGAAGTATGAAAAATTATTGTTATAATTGTTTCTAGGCGTTCTTCGAGTTGGAGAAACTTCCTCGCATTGCCGCTTAAATTGCTTTTAACCTTTTGTTGTATTTGTTTTCTTAATTTTTTTTGGTTTCTCCAATTAAGAATGCTGGTATCCCCGATAGAACATCTTTAATTGATAAACTGCACTCTACTGTTGCGGTTGTTGTCAATTGTTGTCTGGTAAGATGAATCATTTATTGAAATGCAATCAACACAAAAATATATATGATTGCCACAATTTAAGAGGCAGGTGGGAAGGGGACGAGGGAAGTGGAAACCAGGAACCCGCAATCAACTAAACGTTGCACGTTGCCCCAAAGAAATTAACAAGAATTAAGCGACCTGCCCACCTAATGCCAATATCGAGGACGAGTTTTGGGGACGAAGGTGCTCTCGTACCCCGCGAACCCAGTAATCAACAGCATTCCATTTGAATTCAACTTTTTGCATGAATATCACACACTCAATACGCCCAGGAACAGGATCGCAGTCCAAGTCGCTGCCAAATCAAAAAGTCCAAATCAAAACCAATAATAAAGTTAAATCGATAATTGAGGTCAACTTTTAAAGGCTTTTTTTATGCTTTTTTTAACTTTTGCGTCCGATAAAATGTTTGACCGCGAGCTCTTTTCAAAACGAACACACTACGTGATCGTTTAACTGTAAATTAAATATAATTTTTCAATAATCATAATTACAATATATATGTAGCTCTGTCTTCTTCACTCTCTCTCCCTTTCTCTGATTTTTTGTGAAAACATCGCATTTAGTTAAAGCTCAAAACTCGTCGTTCAGCTGATCCCTTAAGTCACGCCAGACGCATAAATCAACCAATTCGGTCTTTATGGGATCAATAACTGTATAAGTCAGACGAACGTCAGAACGTTTGACCGATTTCCCCGTCTGCAAATTGGCCTTCTCTTGTTTTTTATTCTCACATACGGCTTAAACTGTGTCTCACCATCACTTGATGTGTTATTATTTCAGTTCTATTCGGGCAACTGTCAAACAGCTTATAATCATAATCTTTCCACCAAATGATCTATAATCCTGCACATGTTGCCTCGCTTAATTATATGTTCTAAATTTTAATCGAACAATAAACTTTTACTTTGAAAAGTTTTGCCAACTTTGAGCTTTAAGTTTTGTTGACTAATCAGCATTTAGCTGGTTTAAAATTTAGCTAAATTCACACACGAGCCACCCATGAAAAGTGAAAACAACTTGTTTGTATTTATTATTTATGCAATAATAATTTATTGTATATTATTTTTAAACTTTTCGCTTTCGTTATAGTTTGCTGTTTCTCTACTTGCTTGTTTTTATTTCATTTTTTCGACAGTTTTCTGTATGATGAATGTAGCACAATAAGATTATTATTATTATATATGTTCAGTGACTATTGTTATGACTAAAGTTAATGTAATTTTAATATATATATATTTATTTATATAGTATGTTATATGGTATATATAATAGCATATATGAAGCGTTTAAATAGGTATTTAATGTCATTTTTATAACATAAGTATTTAATGTCGGCCATTTTGTAGCATATTATATATATGTTTATTATATATCATATTGTTTATGGATTAATGTCTAAGCAAGTGAAATACAATAATTTGATCTTTTTATTTATTTTTTTTTTTCTGTTTTTTACTGTTAATATTAGAGCTTAATCGGCTGGTAGATTATTGAATAAATTAAAAATCTTAGCTTTTAACATTAGTTCTCAGCTTACTTTCAATAATTACTACGTTTTCCCATTTAAAACACTAAAAATCGGCATATAAAAAGTAGCTGCACTAAATATACACACACACAGACACACATAAATAATCAATATGTGTGCATATTTGTATATATATATTGTATGTATATTATAAATTAAAAAACTAAGCTAACTAGTCAAAACAATGCTAAGTTTGCGACGCTTGGATGTTAAATGCTAAATATAATAGTATTCCAACTATGTATATATGGATAGTCCAGTACGAGTACGATACTACAGATTTTTAAAAGTCTTTGTATGCCTATGTACAAAATACAAAATACTGGAAACTGTTTGTGAATGTACGTTTCGTACAGCTACGATTACGAATACGAATACGAATACTCATTGTTGGTTTCGGAAGTGTCTCAATTTTTGCTATGTATTTGAAAATATGTAATTACAAATTATTCGAAGCACCGTTTGCAACGATTTCAAGACGAATTCATTTCATTAGTTTCTACATATTTTTCCTTGCATACGTATTAATCATAAGTATATTTACAAAAGTTTGCTCTAATAATGCTGCGATCCCGTTTATTTTGGTCCGACCGCGTACCCACCCTCCCATGTACCTCCCCCTTTCTTCCACTTGCCAATTTTTTCAAGAAAACGCCGTCGCCAGTTGGATTGCACTTTGAGATCAAATATCCTTGTTGCCTTGTTGCCTTGTTCTGCCAATAAGCTTTAGCTCTACCAAAATTCACTGCTTAATTAGCACTTCCGAAGAGCACCGAGTTCTTGTAATACGCCGTAGGCCTCTCCGACAACGGACTCTTCACATCACGCTCTGCATTCGCTGCACGCGTCTTGCGCTCCATTTCCAGTTCCTGTGCTAGGGATTCTTTAAAGAGAGGAAAGCAACAAAAAACGAGAAATGTTAAACAAGTTTTGGCGAGAAATGCAGAATTAATTTTTTTATCTTCCGAGTCTCTCACTCCCGAGTCCCTGTTTCATTTATTTTATTCATAACTTAAATATTTACAAAAAGTTTATTTTAATATTGTATGAAAACTACTTTGTGTGGACCATTTGATTATTGGGTTAAAAAATGGATTGTAAAAATTTCAAGAATTATTTTAAAGAAACAAAGTGAAAATCGTTCTCTGCTATACGTGCTCGGAAGTATGAAAAATTATTGTACAGGCGTTCTTCGAGTTGGAGAAACTTCTGCGCCTTCCCCCTTAAATTGCTTTTAACCCTTTGGTGTATTTGTTATACCCTTGCAGAGGGTATATTGTTTTTGTCACGAAGTTTGTAACGCATTGAAGGAGACGTTTCCGACCACATAAAGTATATATATTCTTGATCAGCATCAACAGCCGGGTCGATATAGCCATGTCCGTCTGTCTGTCCGTCTGTCTGTCCGTCTGTCTGTCTGTCCGTCTGTTTCTATGTGAACTAATCTCTCAGTTTTAAAGCTATCTTAATGAAATTTGGTACAGATCTGTATTATCTCTGCACTCAGTTCATATGTTAAAATCGGTCAGATCGGAACACTATATCATAGCTCACAGAATGTATTTCTCGTTGTCTCCTATCTGTTGACCAAAACACTTACCCGAGTAATTCTGCCAGAATGCTCCGGTGGCCATCAGATCTATGCCCGGATAGCTCCAAGGCGCCTTCCCATTGCTGGCAGCGGCAGCAGCAGCAGCGGCGGCGGCAGCAGCAAGACTGCCATCAGCTGCGGCAGCGGCTGCAGCAGCGGCAACGGCGCCGGCAGTGGGTGTGACTGGATGATCCTCGCGGTCGTGACTGGAGCAGCGCGCTTGAGAGTCTTGGGCGGTGACAGGACGCTGCTGGTGATCCATGGATCCTTCGTGATCGGAATGGGGCTCGCGCTTAAAGTGGGTGGGGGAATCCGAGCGTGTGGCAGAATTGGTTGTGTGACCGGTGATGTCACAGGTACCGCTAAGGGACTTCTCCGACTTATCGCTACCGCCTCGACTGCCGCCGTCGATATCTATTAATGGGTTAAAGGTAAAACAGAGGGCGCTGTGTTGGTTATCAAAGCGTTGGGCGTAGGGCGCAGGGGGGCGCGGGTTGTGTGTGGGGAATACACAGAAATCGAAGGCGAAAAGCGATAGAGGAGGTGGATTATCGTTAGACATGCGTTTTTTTTGCTCGCCTTTCATTTTGTTTTTTGCTTTTTTTTTTACTTTTGCCTTGTCACTCACCTTTAAGCGTCTCAATGGCGTCGCCGCTTCCGCTACTGCATTTGGCATCCGCTGTGATGCCTGTGCAGAGTTCAGTATCGCTGCAGGTGACACTGTTATCATTCGCATTTGAATTTAGTTTGCTGCTGGCTCCAGATCCAGCTCCTGCAGCGGCTCCTGCTTCCAACTCCAGCGGCAACAGCTGCCGCTGCACCTCCACCTCCCAATTGCTGCTGATAACGCACGCGTATCTTGCGCTCCCGTCTGAAACGTTTCTGATAAAGTACTGTGGAAATGGAAAGGAAGAAAAGGGAGGAGATGTTTAAGTTAATGATTTGAATATGCATATTTTATTATTCGATTTTAAAATAACATAAATTGGGAAATTCATAAGATATGTGCCAGAAATATATATAGTCTTTGAAATGCTTTTCTTTAGACTCTGGTCTAAACACAGGACACCATTTCCCCATAAAAAGTTATAGGATATCTACACAGTACTCAATTGACCATGTTTCTTTTTAATAACAAAATATTCCATATTTAATAGAAATGGTGTTATAGATACAAATACAGGGTATGCTACTGCAGGGTATCTTTCTGCCGAGTTATAAAAAAAAATATAAAACTTGCAGTCATTTTATCAAACAGACAAAGAGAAGAAACGGTGTGAGAAGAAGAGAGCGGGGAGCAGGTAATTCAATCGATTGAAATTTGGTTGTGCCAATTCGACTGCGCATCCGCCTGAGAGTGTGTGTATAGGCGTGAGTGTGTTGGTGTGTGTCTGTGTGGGCGCAATTATGCTTTGTTGATCCTGACTGAAAGGCAGTCGTGTCGAGTAGGAAACTCAAATCGAATCCAATCGAATCGACATCATCCAGCGCTGATCAGGCCAAGTGAAGCGTGGTGACAGCCGTTTTGAGGGTGGAGCACTTTTTGATGGCAACATTTGTTGTCTATGACTCGGTTCTGCCAAATGCCAGATTGAATTTCACATCATCGTTGTGGTATTGAGACTTTTGAGGATCGAGTGAGCAAATGTTCTCAACCGTTTTGATTTCTTTTGCAGCTCGGTCTCTGTTTTGCACCCACGCTGCTATTGAAATGGCCAATTTCTTGGCATGTTATACTTACGTAAATGCATAGACATATATGTACATGTACAACCTCTAGATGATTATCGGCTCGCTTTATTATTAGTTGCAATTAGATGTCGATGTCTGTGTGGCTTTTTGCATAGTTTCATGCAATTTGCTCAACCCCAAAACAACAAAAGCCACAACAACAGCAAAACAGCACTACATAAATGGTTTTCTGGGACGGGCCCCCCAACAAAAAGTTCCGACATTTCTAAATGCAGACCTTTCGTCTTCTGATTTATGCTCTACCTTCACAAATGTGAATAGCGAATGCGATTGTAAATTCTAGTGCATTATTTGCGAAAGAGATGGATAGAGAACCGTTCCACAGCCAAGTGGAGTTCTACTTGCAATACTCCCCCCTTAATTATATACTAATCTGACCGGTTCAGTTCAGCTCAGACGCAAGCGTTCTGAGCAGACCACAAAGTGTGTGGTAAGTATCTTTACTGACATGGCTAAATTGATTTATCACGCTCTTTAAGGGAAAATTGTTTTCTTTCCACTTTTCAAATTCTTACATAATTTTAAAGTTTAATTCACCGACTATAGTCGAATTCAAAAGTAAATATACAAATTTATGAAAATGGAAGACAGAAAATGTGTTACAATGTTTTAATTTCCATATTTTTATACTTAAGAAAAAGTACCAAAACTTACACATTTTTCAAAAAAAAAAAACAAGTTTGAAAAGCTACAGTCGAGCGAGCCGACTGTAAAAGACCACGTACTCTTAATAGTGCACACTTTTCCATACATATGAGCAATTTTAAACCAATTTGTCCTATGAGAGCTATAGGCTATAGTCGGCCGATTCGGATCAAACTTGGTGGGGATAGTTAAAATGGTATTATACACATAATGTATGAGTTTGGATGCGATAGCTCAAATAACACTACATGTCTCCATACAAATGTTCTATTTTTTTCCGATATGTCCTATGGAAGCTATAGGCTATAGTCGTCCGATTCGGATCAAACTTGCTGAGGATAGTTATAACGGTACCATACACGTACAGTTTGAATTTGGTCACGATAGCTCTGATAGTTTGGAAGTTTTAGTGTAATGAGAATAGTTTCTTAAAATTTGCGGGGGCGGTAGGTGGCGTGGAATAAATTTAAAATAAACTTGATATGCTTGACATAATGGCGCACTTTCATTCCAAATTTGGTGGCTCTACCTCTTGTAGTTCAAAAGATCCAGGTGTTCATACGGACGGACAGACAGACGGACAGACGGACTTTGCTATATCGTCTGGGCTGTTGATGCTGATCTAGAATATATATACTTTATGGGGTCGGCCACGCCTCCTTCTGCCTGTTACGCATATTTCGTTTTTGACAAACCTAAAAGACACCTCTACTCTTTTTTAGAATACGGGGTCTAAAAAAATTCTGATTATGTATTCTTTCTTGAAATTTTCTTCTAAAACTTAACGTGATATGTTAACAAACTGTTTTCATCCTTTACACGTTCTTTGACAGTATATCAGTAAGCTTTTTATAAAAGTTATTTCAAGTATTCCAAATGGCAACCAAACCGGTTCCTTTCGTTGGCCATTATTTAATATCTTTCAGCGTAATTGGCCAAATGGTTTTCAATTTCAAAATAGTATTGCGTAATGCTAAGATCTTTGCCTGACAAACTCTCCCCTATATTTTTGGCTTGAGGAGAAATTGTTGACAACCCTTTTAGAATTTCAGAATCTGGAAGTCATCTCTTCATTATCATCATCATAAGCATAACAACAACCAATTAAAAGATTTATCTGTGTGCTAAATGAAACTTTTGCCTGTGTAACCAAAAGCAACTCAGCTTTCAAATAGCCCCCCCTTTTACCTCCTCCCTCCTGTTAATACCAATCCCAATCCAAAGACAGACATTTCATATCAAGGACGTTGTCTTTGTCGTTGTTATAGGGTCGACATTTGCTACTTTTTTGCCAATCGTTCGAGTGTAACTAAATAATGAAATGATATTAAATTCATTTGAATTGTGATTTCTGTTGAAAAGGTCCCGCGACAGACCAAGAACCAAACCAAACCAGAACTTAACTGAACCGAACGGCAGCCTTGGTCATAAAACCCTTTTTAGCTTGATACGACCACCAACAAATCGAGTGAGACGGGGTAAACTTTATTTGGGGGCGGGAAGTAGAGTTATGGAGTTCTTTTTAAAGGGTGAGGACCGTACAGTCAGACATATCAGGTGTCATTGTCATTTGAGTCATCTTGCATTAAGTGCGCCTGATTGGAATTGGCATAGGCACGAATAGAGAACTCGGGCACTGTCAAATCGCTTGTTTGTCAATTTGGGTGTGGAATCGAGTGTGGAAATGGTATTGGGATTCCAACTTGTTGGCACAAAAGCAACTAATGTTTAAATACTGCACATTTTAATCAAACAGAGTGGTATTTTATTTGTTTGAATTGATTAAATTATTTTGAACAACAAGTTTTGAAACTTACCACGCAATTTGCGCTCATCGACAAGTTGGCGTTCCAGTGAATCTTTGACTTCCCGTTCGCGGATCACGTCCATCTTGAGCTCAGCTGCAGAACAGAATTAAAGGAGAAGAACAAAAAAAGAAGACAGAACTTGTAATCTTCAGTTAAAAAGAAGACTATGTACTCTTCAGTTAGACAAGTGCCCATTTATAATGGAATTCTTGAAATTTTTGTTTTTTTAACTTATTGTATTTCAACGATTTGGAGATGTTGTTTAAGTAATGTCGAACTTAATTCATATAAAATAATTTAAAACCTTATTTTTAAATTTAATCGGTCGATTGTGTAGGAAAAACCTCTGTTATTTCAGAGCCTCAAAAAACATTTATATTAATAACCAGATAGCATTGAAAATAATACCATCAAAGTAAGGATTGCGCCCTCGATTAAAGACTTTTCTATTATATATTTTAGTTAAGTAATCACAGCGACTAGTGACTAAAGTTATACAACTTTTTTACTCACCTTTTTCATAGCTTATCTGACGCTCCTGTTGCCTGGCATTGTCAGCGGCGACTTTGAGCAAGCTTTGGATATTCCGGAGCAGAGTTTCCGTGGAGCTGGCGGGCACGGCGGCATGAGCATCGATGCCAAGCGGACCGAGTGCAAGGCCACCAGCCAGAGCTGCAGCGGCAGTGGCATCATTGGCCGCCAGCAGAGCTTCATTGGGTGTCAGAGCGCCACCGCCACCAGCCGATGGAGGACCATTGGCAGCGATACCAGCGGTACCAGCGACAGCGCCGTTGGCAACAGCAGCAGCTGCAGCCAGTTGGGAGTAGTTGAGAGCGCGCTGATGATGCAGTGCAGCGGCTGCAGCCGCCTCGGCTGTGGGAGAGCCGTGCTGGGTTGCAACGGCCGCCAGGTGGTGCGCCTGAGCCTGATGATGGTGCTGATGCTGATGATGGTGATGATGATGATGTGAGGCGACCGCAGCATGCTGATGCAGGTGAGCAGCCGCTGCGGCAGCAGCAGCGGCAGCGGCCGCCGAACCCGTGGACAGATTATCACGTTCCGTGTCACTCAAATCTGATGGAAAGATGTACACAAAAGAAGGAACGAATAGAATCATTCAGAGAGTCAGTCAACGTCAGCGTCGGCATCAGAATCAGCGTTATCGCAATCGTTATCGTTATCGCTATCGTTATGGGCTTAAGTAAAGTTTACTCACCGTCATCATCTTTGACCAGACAGCGGTCATCGACTTCGGATTGATTCTCATCGCTCAAGTTCTCCTCCTCCTCCTCCTCGTCATCCTCGACGCCAATGATAGGACCACCGCCAACACTGCGACTTCTCTCATCCAGGCTTCTGGGACCCCGGGGAGATGCCGCTGCCGAGAGGCAATCACTGCGGTCACTTCCTGCATCACAATTGCTGCCACCATGATCCGTATTCCCGCCAGATTTGCTCAGATTCAGCACAGGACTCTGTCGCGTGGGCGAACCTAACGAAAAGAATCAACAAATCATAACCTATCACTTCATTCCCACTCTGCCGATTGCCTTACAATTGTGGGAGCTAAGATCCCTCGGCTTGGAGTCACGTTCGCTGATCACACTACCGCCTCGATCCCCGCCAGCTCCACCAGCGCATATGGCCTGTTGTCTCTCGTCTGTGCGCTCCTCCCGCAAGCGTTCCAAGTGCTTCACGATATCCTCGTAGGCAGCTCGACAATTCTCCCAGATACCCGATCGAGCCAGTGCATCCATATTGGCTGCCGACATGCCAGCATTCTGGGCAGCCGCCTTCAGCATTTGACTCTCTGGACGCGCATGTAGGCCATGTGGTGGCATTCCTGGTGACATCAGAGCTGCCGCTCCCGGATGATGGGCATTCATCTGCATAAATGCCATATGGTTTATCGGCGGCGGGTTATAGCCATTGGCCAGCAGCGGCGATTTTTCCAACCGATTCATATCTGCAACGAATTCAAATTTATCGCATGTTTTAAAAGGGACTATACCTCCAAATATCGAAGAGTTTTCAAATCAGTGGCAATACAAATATACATACATATGTACATAATCTCGTCATTGGCTATAAAAGAAGTAGACAAACTTTAGATTTCGTTGGGAAACATTTGGAGAAGTAGAAATATCACTAGATTGGAAATTGATTCAAGCTAAACTTTAGAACTTTAAGTTAGTAAGTATTAACCTTTGAAAGTGAAGCATAACATCGGGTTTACATTAATTCTAAATCACCTTGTATGAAACTAAAGAAATAAACCTTCAATAATAGTCTAGACATATACTCTCTAGCCTAGACATACTTTAGATTTCTTTGGGAAACATTTAAAGGAGTAAAAGTATCACTAGATTGGAAATTGATTCAAGGTAAACTCTAGAGCAATAGCTTAGTAAGTATTAACCTTCGAACACGAAGCATAACATCGGGTCTAAATAACTATTAAACTAAGCAAATATATAATCCTTTTAGGCGAGTAGAAACATCACTATATTGGAAATTGATTCAAGTAAAACTCTAGAGCAATAAGTTAGTATTAACCTTCGAAAACGAAGCATAACATCGGGGTTACATTAATTTTAACTAACTTTATAAGAAACCAAATTAATAATCCTTCAATAATAGTCTAGACATTTACTCTCTAGTCTAGACACACTTTAGATTTCTTTGGGAAACATTTGGAGTAGTAGAAATATCACTAGAAATGAAGTTGATTCAATCTAAACTTTGGAACTTTAAGTTAGTAAATATTAACTTTTGAAAACGAAGCATAATATCGGGTCTAAATACCTTTCAAAGTAACCATAATATATAATCCTTTTAGACGAGTAGATATATCACTAGATTGGAAATTGATTCAAGCTAAACTCTAGTGGAATAAGTTAGTAAGTATTAACCTACGAAATCGAAGCATAACATCGAGTTTACATTAATTCGAAATAACTTTTTAAGAAACCAAAGAAATAATCTTGATTTATAATCTAGACATTTACTCTCTGAAATCCAAGTTAAATAGTTGTTTTAAATCCTTAAATGATTAGAAAATAATTTCGAATAAACAGTGTGCTTCAAACAGGACCTAAATAATCAAATCTGAACTATAATGAATGAATAAATACCATCAAGAAAAAAGCTCAAAACGCAATAAACCGAATTTAGAACGTGAAGCGATTCTCGCCTTATATAACGATAATTATTACACTAAAAATTGCACATTTTAATACAAACGTGTAGAATAATGAAATTGGCAACATGATTTGTAAACAAAACATGAATGAAAATGTGGAATGCGAATGCGAAAAACGTGAAATGCGGAGCCAACAAAATTTAATTGTACATTTTAGTGATATGGCTTGATGCCATCTAAGCTAAATAATATATACAGAATATCCCATACACATCTACGTGTGTGTGTGTGTGTGTGTGTGTGCAGTACATTGTCTGCAGGCCTAGACTAAACACAACAACTAAAATAACAACACGATAGGAAAACACACACCGAGACACGCTGAAACACACCGACACACACACACACATGCAGCTTTTTATGGCAACCTTGTGTTTATTTTCTTAAATATATATATACCACAGATATATATATATATATATATACATTCACACATATAGGTAATTTGTGTGCCATTAAATTGCTGGCATTGCATAATTTGCAATAAAAATTTCAACTTGTTGAATTCCAATGCGCGTTACAATTGTAACAAGTATTTACGGGTATATCATAGTTGAGCACTGTCTGGAATGCCCGGTATGGAGTGACTCGACAAATTGTGAATCTTCACACTGATCCCTAAAGAGGCGCCGGCGGCAAATGAAAAAGTGAGTGTTGGAATGATTTTAAATATTCCCGATATTGTGAAGAAACATTAATAGAAAAGGGCGTAACTGAGCTTGTCAGAGGTCTTCAGGAAATCATAGAGCAGCACAACGAAAAACCAAAAAAAAAAAAAAAAAAAAATCAATCAATTGTGTGCACAGATACTACATGAATGTAGCTCAAAAGTACTTATGATAATTACAATGGCAGATACAGATACAGAATCATGCCGTAGCATCAGTCATAAGTTTATACAATATCGGTTTGTAACTCTTAAATGCGATTTCCTGTACAAATCACACGGCTACGACTTGAATCGTTTTTCGCTTTTGATTTTGATTGCTCTTGCCTTTTTCTGCTGCCTTTTCTGCTGTCTTTTCTGCTGTCTTTTCCATGGACAAATGGGCATTTATCTGGGCTGGGAGCTGTGAGCTGGGAACTGGCAACTGGCAACTCGCAACGGGTACATGGAAAACATGGCAGTTGGTAGTTGCCAGTTGGCAATTGAGAGCTGCAAACGTGCAAAACTCTTTAACAATTGTGCATTGTTTCTTGCATGTATCTGTATCTGCATTTGTATCTGTATCTGGTACTCGCTTAACTTATAATCAAGGCATCAACAAATCACAAACATTTTTATGCGATACCCAAAAGCAAGTTTTGCGTTCATTTCTCAAAATGATTTCATTACAATTGCAAGTGTGTCCTTTTTTGTGCATTTTGTGTTCTTTATTGGGTGATCAATTCTGCTTAACTTGTTTGGCGAATCGTGCTAACAACAAATGGCCGACGGCCAAAAAGATTTCCTGGGAAATGCAACAAGAACTAAAACACCGCAGAGACAGTAATTTTATTTAGCGCTTTGCCACTCATCACAAAGTTGTTCAAATCTTTTGTTAAGACTTTTGTTAAGAAAAGCACTGAATTTACTAGTACAAATAAAAATACATATTTCAGTTCTGTGCACTTACCACTTATATGGCCATTCTCATAGGCGTAGTCACCATTGTCCAAACGATGCTTCTTCAACTGCGGATGCTGGCTCAGATGCGTGGGCGGCAATGAGAGGCCAACTGGGCCACGTTTGGGCGGTCTACCCGGTCTAGAACTGCGGAATTGCAGAGAGTTACTGTTGGGTTGAAAGCAATGACAATTGGCTTGGTATCAGTATAAAGATGCTAAAGCACAATGAGCAAACACCACAATATGGAATAGGTAAACAGGTGTGAAATCAGTTGTGTATAGTATTGTAAGTATTTTTCTTGATTAATTCAAAATCTTTGGTTTGCCCGTTTTGTGCTGCATTGTTCGAAAACTTAAATATATAACGGCAATAAGAGTTTTTACAGAGCTTCTTTACATAAAAGAAATATTAGAAAATATTTACATGTTATATATTTTCTCTAACTCCCTCAACATTTTTGTTTTTATTTTTATTTAATACACGCAAATATTAAAACTATTTAAATTTGCATTGCTTTAAGCTTGAACTTGTCCATTGCATTTAATTTGCTCATTAAAAAAAGAGGGAGCACCCCGTCGATTTGACCATAAAATTTGTTACCATTTTAACTAGCTGCTATAAAAAACAAACAACGAAAAAAATAAAAAACATACAAACTCAGAAAAGAAATGAAAAAAACAAATTAAGAAGCGACTGTTTGTAGATGAGAAAATCCAACTATATTTTCCAGTAATTTATGCCCGTATTTGATTTTTAAATATTTCCCAAAAGCCTTTAACAAATACTTAATGTGGCCACAGATGTACACAACGAGAAGTATGTATTTATTATGCATAAGACATAAGCAAGTTTGCACAGCGGGCTGCTATGACAGGAAGGGAAGAAGCGATGCAGATAAAGATACAAATACAATAGCTACGTTTGCCGCAAATACTCGGAAACTTAATGCAAATAAAGGCGCTGTGTCGCAACCAAGGATGGGCTCGTGACACGAAAACACAACTAATGTGAAGTTTTTAAGAAACAATCACGATGAAGAAAGTAAAAATTAATTTAATTTAATTTTTCTGAAGAATTTTATTAAATGTAAACGATTTATTTTGTCATAAAGTCCGCTTAAATGCAACTTAAATTTTTATTAAAAATGTAAAAAAATAAAAGCTGTAAAATAATTCTAGTTGGAAATCCAATTTAACTTTGGATAAATTAAAAATAATTTAATTTAACTTTTCTGAAGACTTCAATTCAATTTTAAAGACTTATTTTGTCATTTAAATTATTTTTAAATTTTAGAAAAGCAACTTAAATTTTTGCTTAAAAATGTAAACAAAAATAAAAAGCTATAAAAAAATGTATATTCTAGTTAGAAACCCAATTTAAATTAAGGGTAAATAGACAGTTGTATAGGCAGAGTATACCTGTAGGGGAACTGCAACGACTACTTCTGCCTTTTTCTGTTAAACTTTAGCATACTTTACCCTTCTTAAGTGAGCAACTAAAAATAGAATCGTGTTTCGACACGAGACCATGACCATAACTGGCTTTAAACATTACAAACGCCAAGACAATTAAAAAATTAAACAAATGCAGAAGAATGAAAACATTTCTTAATGTTTGCTGATAGCAAACAAAAGGGCAAATAAACACAGGTAGCTCAGGTAGCATTCTGTCCACAGATTGAACAATTTATAATTGTGCGTACGACACAGATAGAGATACTTTGGCCCCCCCTTCTCGCTCACACGTTCGCTCTCATTCAGTAATTGCAAATATTTGTAGTTATTTCAACCATAAATATTTGCATGTAAAGGCCCAGTTGAGATTTAATTGTGCAGCTCGTTTAATGACAATATATACAAGCCAATTGTGGACTTGGCCCGCGGGTCATGTAAAGAGAGCAGTTAAAGCCAGCAAGCTCAAGGCATTTGCAATGAATCATGGCCAAAAGCTACACAACACAAACAAAAACAAAAGCAAAACTTTATCATTATTTTTTTCTCATTTTCAAATTTGATTCAGCGAAAGTGTTTTTATTTTTGTGAAACAAGCGTTGCTGGATAAGGTGGGGGAAGATGGAGAGTGGCCAACCAGTCGGAAGAGCTTAACCATCTATGACGTGCAAAAACATACGCGACTTGTGTCAGTCAAATTAATGAATTTATGATGAAAACTGCTAGAAAAGTTCAGCGTTGCTGACGCGTAAAGGAAGAGAAGGGGTGGGCAGGGCAGGGCAGGGAAAGGGGCAAGAGTATGATAAGCAATCAAAACTACATGGTATAAAAGCACTCTTCTTAAACGTTCTTGTTAACAGGGCCAAACGATAAGCTTTCGGCCTCGTGCACTCCACTTTCATTGGAAAACTTCTGTCGTCCAACTGTCTAATTCCATCTAAGTGAACAGAGCATTTCAGTTAGTCTTGTTTGTATTTGCCCAAAAATTGGCGCTTCTTTAGTTGGAATCTGTCCATCACACATGTGTGTGTGTATTTTGTATACGATTTTTGACGTGTTTAATATTTGCAGATTGCATAATTTACAAAAATAATGTCACAAAGATTCTACACAAATAGCTTTTAATCTTAAAGTGCTTAAGAAAGTTCAATTGAATTATTTGATGAGGGAAATTACTTTGAGAACATATTTTTATAAATAAAGTTTGAGTGCCGCTAAAATCTTCAACCATTCTAGTTATTTTAAAACCTATAGAACAGATATTTAACTAAATATCAACTAAAACTACACGGTTCAGGCAAATTTCGCACTTTCGAACGATTTGAACTATGGGAACTCTAGGCTAAGGACTTGGACTTGGCCAATGTCTATGGCTAGGTCCGTTCCGGTTCAAACTTGGTGAGAATAGTTATAATAGTAACATGCACTTAAGGTGTGAAAATGGTTTCCTACAATTTGAAATAAAAGGAGCAAAAAAGTTTAATTTCCTTTAAGAGCCAACAAATTTTTACAATTGTGTTTTATAAAGTTTTGAATTAAAAATAATTTTTTCAATTATTTTGAATTGAAAACAAGAATGTAAAGCTAACATTTTCAAGACCTAAACGGTTTTTACATGGAATAAGCCTAAGCTACGTTCACTGCAGAGTATCTGTCGACTGTGCACTTGACTATGGCCAAAAGATTTAGTGCAGTTTAACTGCACTGACTGACACACAACACAGAGCTGACATGTTTGTAGAAACAAACGTTTAGTCTGAAACAAACAGAAAAACAGAAACACAGAAAAAGCACATGCCTCGGCATGCTGCAAACCGGTTGAAAGTTTGCAACTTGCCGCATGTGTCTTGCAACTTTTAGCCAAAGCGGCAATTTAGCGAACCAGTTTGCAGCTGTGTGCTGGCTGCTGGGTGCTTTCCAGTCGAGTATAGCAGCGTAGTATATCAATAATCAAGGGATAGTCGAGCTGTTAATTAGCAAATGAATGTGCCACTATCGAAATGTCTGTCCCTGTTCAGTTAGTGGCATAAATCATTGGCAACTTGGCAATTGAAAATTGCAATTGCAATTCCTATTGCATAAAAGTGCTGGGCGTGGCCAACATTTGTCAGCGCTTTTCCAAGGAAAAGACTGAGAGTTAGAGAGTCAGAAACGTTGGACTCCTGCAGCGTGTGTGCTTGGATTTGTCGCTTTTCAAATTGGCATATCAATTATATTTATGGACACGTTGCCACCTTAGACTTATAGCGAATTGATTGCACTTAAATCAATGCAAAATTCGCAGCAATTAACTGACAGTGAAAATTTCCATATTTAACTTATGCAAGTTGCAAGTTTGCTTAATTGAATCTACAATTGAAATGGAAAATAGAAAAATAACAAACAACTCGAATTGCATGCCATTTGTCTATTATCGGCTAACTGCTAACAGATTTGCCTTTGAACCCAGTTAACTTGCATATTTCCCAGAAGAAGCCAACAAACAATTCCCATTTCTTCACATATTTCACCTTCAATTCATTGGAAGTAAAGAAGATACTCCAATGCTTTTGACCAACTTACAATTCATTGAAAATAGACATGCAAATTTACAAATGACATGACATACATTCCTCATGCCTTCAGGTATTGCGTGGAATACAGAATACAGTAAAACAGTAAATAAAAAGATACTCATTCCCCAATGATAATTGTGGGCTTTGAGCTCAGCGAACAGAAAACTGAGTAAAATACGCCCCGATGCGAGCCAAGTCCAAGTCCAGTTCTACTTGAATGTGTATTTGCAATTGCCTGTTTTCAACATATCATTCAGAATATTCATGGGATATTCATTGGAACTAGACTTTAAGAGAAAGCACAGAATGCTACGGAGTCTACAGTTAGAAATGGAGTGTACTGTGATAAAGTAATAAATTTTGACTCTTATAAAAATATATTTTTTCAACATATCATTCAGAATACTCATGGGATATTCATTGGAACTAGACTTTAAGAGAAAGCACAGAATGCTACGGAGTCTACAGTTAGAAATGGAGTTTACTATGATAAAGTAATCGGATTTATAATAAATTTAGATTCTTATAAAAATATATTTTGATAAGCAGATTTGTAGATGAATGTAATCTGGGTTTTCTGAAAGCTATTAAATGTAGAAAATTTATAAATATAGCTATGTAAAACTTATGGATTTTTTCCATGTCATGTAATTTCTAGTTAAAAGTATTTTTAATTCAATCTAAATCGCTATTAATGTTTTAGGCTCACAACAATTAATTTGTTTTACCCTTGCAAAGGGTATTATGTTTCTGTTTGTAATGCATTAAAGGAGGCGTTGTCGACACCACAAAGTATATATATTCATGATCAGAGTCAACAACCGAGTCGATATAGCCATGTCCGTCTGTCCGTCTGTTTCTATGCGAACTAGTCTCTCAGTTTAAAAGCTAACTTGGTACAGATCTGTATTCTCCAGATCAGAACAGTATATCATATAGCTCCCATACGAAAAATCGGTTAAAATTCGGTGTCTATTGAGCGATTTCAACAAAATTTACACAGAATGAATTTCTAATCGTGTCCCATCTGTTGACTAAATTTCATCCAAATCGGACTACTAAATCATAAAGCTACCATAGAAATAATTGATGATTGAAACCAAATTCACGCAATATGCATGCCTCCAAGGATATTTAATCTTCGTCCAGACGAAGATAACCGTTTTTTTTTTGTTTCTTGTTGATTTTCCTTTTATGTTGATAAAATCATATTTTTTTTAATCACGAGTAATGCTGAAGAACTTGTATATATTTTGCCAAGCAATTTATAAACATTTCTCAACATTTTTCAGTTCAGTTCATGTGTCAATTTGAAGCAACAGAAAAATGAAAAGTACTCACAAAATTAGATCAACTCTAATTAGATTTTTTTTATTTTCTATGGTTGGCAAACATTTTGAACCCTTGATCTTACAGAGTATGGCAGATAATTGTGATCACTACTCGAACTAGTACTCATTCGCCAACTTCTACTCCTACTCCTCCATGTGCTAGTACTCGTATTCATATTTGTACTCATAGCTGGTGGTTTCAATTGGCGTGCTAATAACTCATTTAGTTCGCATACTAAATTACAAGCATGCTACGTCGACGTCGAGGTGTGTGTGTGTCTGTGTGTGTGTGTGTGTGTGTGTGTGTGTGTGTGTGTGTGCTGCACTTAACTCGCCCCACTTGCAACTTGCTGACAGCGAGAGATGCTGAGAGAATGCGAACTGCAAATTTTCCTTTATTTTTAGTTTTTTTTTTGTTTTTGACTTTTTTTTTTTGGTGGCTGTGTAATTATTTATTATAAAAATAAATTGATCTATTGTTGCTACATTTATAATTTTTACAACAATGTTGCTTTTGTTATTCGGTTACACTCAATTAAGTCGCATTTGCAAAATGCAAATCGCAAACACACAACAACAACAAAGGCAGCAAATAACTGAAACTCACACCTCAAAGACCGCGAAACGGTAAAATTAATATTTTGATTAGTTTAGAAATTCGACTTATTCAAATTAGTTTTAATAGCCTTGCTGAAAATATTTATAATGATTATTGTGTCATGAAATTAATAAAAATAAATTAATCTTTTATGTAGTTAATTTCTAGCTTAATCAATTTGCCAAACATTTTATTTGAAAATTCCTAGCTAAAACCGACACTGAGTATTTTTAGCTATTTTTGCTGGGTTTTTCTGTATTTTTTAGTTCGTTGAATTCAGTTTGTGTCCAAAGACAAGTAGCACAAATTGATCAACTTTTCGCATCATCAAATTTAGTGGAAATTAATTTGAGTTAAACTTTTAGCTTGTGGGAGTTTAATTGCATAGTTGCGGTGTAGTTTTCAAGTGAACAACTTCAAAATTAATAGAAAGGTGTGGCCACCCGGGCAACAGGCACCGAGCACCGGGCCAGCAGCCACAACACTTTGCATTCGTGCCACAGTGAGCCCCCACAATGTGCTACGCCCGATGTCGGTTGCTTTTGTCGATGCCGCACACAAACTCTAAACGGCGTTTTTTAGTCAACTATCAATTGAAATCAAATTCAATTTGCCAGATCAATTGACTGAAGTTACCTGACAAACCAACTGATGGACAGACTGACTAAATGATTGACTGACTCACTGAGTGATTGATGCTGTGTATACGTTATTATAACCATCGGCAAACGAGTAAAGAAAAATAAGTAAATTGAAGTTGTCATTTGAAGAAGCCTGAGCAAAAAGGCAAAAGAAACAAATATAATAAAAAAATATTGCAAAAGTAACAAAAACGGACGAGCTCAAGAGTGTTTTAGAGTGAAAAACAAAAGAGAAATAATCAAAACATAATTTACTGATGGACTGAGCAAACGAACGGAAATCTTTGATGGTCTTGATAAGATCATTATTTACTTGACCCACATTAAAAATAAAAAAAAAATGTTTTCATATGATGTGTTATTTAAGTTATCCTTGGTTACACACATTAACACGCTCTATTTGGCTGGTCCTAAAACTTCCGGGAGTGTGCGAGTGTGTGTGTGTGTTAAAGGGCTTGACTATATACGAGTTTAAGTTTGAGTTAAATAAATAATTTAATAATAAAACAAATTGTTTTCGCTCTAAAAACTCTGAAGTGCATGAATACACATTTCATCTCTTGTGCGATCGATTATTATTTCGATTTCGATTACCGTTCGCGATATCGATTTCGATATTAACATATTGCCATAGTTTTTTATTATACTTGTGTGTGTGTTTTACCTTTCTGGCGGCTTGATCGATAGGCATCTGCAATTAAAAAGAGAAGAACAAGAGACAAGTGAAGTATCGTACTATTACAAAAAAAAAGCTAAAAACAAATTGTTAAACGTTGTGTGTAAAGCGTCGACAGCAACAACAACCACAGTACAAAAACAAAAAACCAAAAGAGTAGAATTTTCAACAAAAATAAATAAAAGAAACAGGGAAACCTAAACTGTAACTAAAGGGGCAAGAGGGTGTGAAAATGCAAACGCCTTTAACCCTTTTGGCCAAGAAAAAACAACTACGACAACAACAACTACACATTGTAATTATCCCAGAGGTCCCATCGACTCGACAAGTACTCGCTGTGGGGTGAAACTGTCCCCGGCCTTGTTCCCGTTACGGGTCCAAAAAAAAAACTGCAAAACCGGACAGACCAGGCCTATAAAACTGGCAACTCGCAACTCGCAACTGGCAACTGCCAACTGCCAACTGCTGCTTTTAGCGGTTTCCCGCTCGCCTTTTTGGGCTTTAACCCTTTTGTACTTATACCACCGTTTTGCTCCTTTTCCTTGCGCTCAGCTCTGCACAGTTTTGCCAGCTAATAATAGGTTTAACCGCAATTTTTAACTGTTCTTCAATTGGTTGGACGCACTCTGGGCCCAGACATAGACTTTGGGCATTGAGACAGCGCATGTGCACATTTGAGCACTATTTCCATAATTAACTAGATGGTTTTTCATAGCATTTTCAGTTCATTCACAACAAACAACAACAACAAGAGGGAGAACTCTGTGGTAAATATAAAATTAACTCGATTTGCATTTCTCAAACTTTTTTTTTAAACAACAAAACTTTATTTAGTCACTAGTGTAACACAAGTCTAAGATTTATAATCGATTTAGTTGGAAAATATAATTAAAGTCACTTTATATAGCTTTAAAATCGAGTTCTTTAAGGACCGATCAAGTTAAGTTTCGAAATTCTCTACTAAACTATACAAGTTTATATTCTGGATTTGGTTGCACTTTAAAACTATTTAGATAATATAATTTATGCTTAAGTTTTGGAAAATCTATAGATTTTTACAGAATAAAAGAAATTTTGTGCTGCCTTGTTCAGTATTTTAATTCTGAGTCATTTTAAACTAATTTAATTTTGCAGTTAATTTCAATTTAAATGTCTACCAGCTTTAAATGTTATCAAATCTTCGAAAAGTGACTGCGAATTTTGAACTAATCTACAATGAAATAAAATTCTACTGAAATGAGTTGTAATTTAAACTGCAAATAATTTACAGAAACTCGTTTCAAAGTTTAAACGAACTCTTAACAAATTGCCGACTGTTATTAATCGTAAACTATAACTGCTATTAAAAAATCTATTAATTTAGTTACTTTTTTATTGCACAAATCGCTAAAGATAACCCGTTAAAATAAATACAGCAAAGCACAAATATTTGGAGCAAATAAAAACAAAGTTTTCAAAAATTATACAATAGAAGCAAATATTAGTTTTGTAAAAGAAATTAAATATTTAAATTTTAAACTGAATTAATAGTAATAGGAAAACATAAGAATGGTATTTATAATATATTTAATTTGTTGTGCTAAATGCATGATCATGGCTGTATATTCAAATCGCATTTAACTTTGGGGGCAAGTATTTGTTGCAACCGTGGAACGGAAATGATTTGACAGCGCACCGCACACGTCGTCCATATAAACAAGAACAACAACAAACAGCAACAAGAACTAATAGTAGTGAAAAAATGGTTGGGGGAAAAACTGAAAAACTGAAAACTGTTGGCCAACTATTGTTAGAATCGTTCACAAATTTACGCAATTCTGTTGGGCGTTGTTGTTGTTGGAGTTAACAAGCGATTGGGAAAATGTGGAAAATGGAAAATCAGAAAATGGGAAAAAGGCAGCTGGAGGTGGGGCCACTGCAGTTACGTTTGCATTGCGTATTTCCGCCAAATGTCAACAGAGCAAAGTTTTTTGATTAGTTGAGCGCAAAAGAAACGAATCGATAACGATAACTTTGGACTGAGAAACGATTGCAAAAAACTATTTGCACAGCAAGTGCGTTGGCATTGATTTGAAATGGGGTTTACTAGAAAGACAGTTTTCAGGCAGTGGGAGTGGGTGTGTAGGGCATAGCGCCTCACGCAATGGGCCAGCGAAAGGAAACAGGAAATGAGCAAAATTTTCACAACTGCAAATGTGTGTGGAGGTGAAAAGTGGTTGGTACTGTTACAGTGTTGCCATTTTCAGCTAATTTATAGCTAGATTGCAAAATGCTAAAAAATTATGATTAATTAACTAAACTTGTAACTAAAAATGTATAAAATTTTGAAAGTAATGAACGGACTTTTTAATCGCACAATTTTGAAACAATTTTAACTTGAATCTAAATAACAATTAATATTTGAAACTAGCTTGAAACTGGCAACACTGTAGTGTTTCGTTTAATGCAGCTAATGGACAGATGTGTGTGTGGAGCTATGGTCGTACCTGGCTGTAGTGCAGTCCCTGTAGAGCACATCGAAGTCCTTGCAGCTGAGAAGCTTGCAGCGATTGACACCTGGTTGAATGGCGCCCAAGCCACGCAATATTCGAACCTGTTCCACATTACACACCAGCGGCACAATATCCAATCTCTTGAGCTTCGTGTAGACCGTGTGTAGACCACCAACCAAATGTTTCAAAAATAATTCAAATGCCTGTGGCAAGCACAACATTGTCTCATTGCTAATTATGAAAGCGGCAACTTTCTGGCCACGATATTCAACCAATTTACACTCATTGGCACTGGGGTCCGAGGTGGATATCGGTGGCGGTGAATTGTATGAACGCGGTGGCACATGATGATGTGCGGCTGCCATCAATTCCAGCGGTGAGGCATGATGCATCATCTGCAGTGAATTGAGCAGACCCAGTGAGTGCGGTGGCAGACCATGGGGCAGGCGTGGTGGCAACCCTGACGCCAGTGCTCCCGTTACATGTGGCGGCGGACTTAGTTGATGATGTTGTTGTTGCTGTTGTTGTTGCTGCTGTTGTTGCTGCTGTTGTGCCATTTGTACCATCATTGACTGATTCAAGGAGCTAACGGGACTCACAGCACTGTTGTGTCGTGTGGGACTACTCGATGGTGAACAACTCGATCCACGTCCATTTCGTCCATTTGGACGATCGTCGCCAGCGCCACGTGAGCTGTTGCTGCCGTCGCGTCCACCATTTTGTTGTTGCTGATGTTGCTGCTGTTGCTGTTGTTGCTGCTGCTGTTGCTGCTGCTGCTGTTGCTGCTGCTGTTGTTGCTGCTGCTGTGCTGCCGCTGCTGCGGCGGCTGCTGCTGCTGCCGCTTGCTGTTGCTGCTGGTGATGCATCAACATTGCTGTCGTGTTCATGTTGCTGCTGACCAGAATTTTATGTGCACTTATATTGCCGTTTTTGTAATTGTTGTTTATTGCTGTTGTGTTATTGTTGTTATTGTTGTTATTTATTAATTGTTGTTGTTCATCGGTCTGTTGCTGTTGCTTTTGCTGTTGTTGTTGTTGTTCACTATATTCACTTGTGACAGAATCCATGCTTCGTCATTGGTTCAACAATTTAAATAGTTGTTTCTTTTTCTCTCTTTCTATTTTTTGTATTTTTTCTTTGATTTATAATTTTTGTTTAATAACACGTTAATTTCGAGTTTTGAGTTCACTGAAAAAAGAATAATCGCAGGGTATATAAATAATTAATGAACTTTTAATTCATTTTTAATGATTTATTCAAATTTTTGCGCTACGAACTTAGGAAAACGGCTCAAACATTTTATCTAATGAACCTATAGACAAACTTCAACTTTCTCAGAACCCATTTATTTTGAATGGCAATATTTTTTATGCTTTTTGCACTGAAACTTTAGAATATTTGCTAATACATAATCTACGACTTTATCTAGGAATATGGCAATGTTCTAGCTGTCTATATAAAAATTCTAGATACTTTTGAATTATCCTCTGCGAATATGATTTTTCATAAAGAATTTCTTACTACATTAAGCTTGTATCAATTCTATTTAAATTTAACAAAACTAATTAATTTATTCGTGGCTACCAAAGATATCTAAATCTTTAAAATTTGTTTTTAAACAATACCAAAATGATTATTCTTGAATGAATCCGTAATATTTAAATTTTATTTTCCAATTGATTTATATTAGTTGAATTTCTTAGACTTTTGATTTTGATCTCAATTCATTTTATCGACGTTATAAATTTACCTTTTTTTTAGATATTAACAATTAAATAATTTGCTTCTATTATTTAAAACACACGCGCACCTTGTTTTGATTATGATTTGATTTTGATAGTTTAATTGAACTTTCTCCAATTGCATTCACAATCCAACTGAATTCTAGATGCGTTTCCAAACCATTTTCAATTGAATTGTCGCATCAACATAGCATCTCTTCACAAATCAGATCACGAGGCGACACCGATTGGGCGAAAGAGCGAGAGAGAGGACCGAAACTCGTTACCGTGCCGACGGCATGTCACCGAGCTTATGACGGCAGGCAGAGTATCGCACGAGAGGACGATAACGATGTCGACGACGACTGAGACTGCGACGATTGCGACGACTGAGACTCGAAGAAATCAAGGAAACGAATTGCATTCGAAAGGGAATCGTCACTCACTCGCACACAAAGACACATCGATTGGTAATGCTGTTGCGCGACTGAAACAGAGCGACAGTGGAGTGAGAACGGCCGAGAGAGAGAGAGAGAGAACACACTCGCACACACACACATACACAATTCGAATGTTATTTTTTTAAGCCACCCACACCACGGTAACACTGACTGACGCTCCCATTATATACCGTAGTACATTTTCGTCAACGATGTCACGAGAGTCGAAAATGGAAATGCGCGCGCAAAAATTTTATTGCATTACCTTCGCTTACGAATGACAAATTCGTAATGAAAGGCGAACCAAATGTGTTTCGTTTCGTTGCCAGTTTCCAGAGTTCGGCGTCGCGTCTGCTGCGCCAGCAGTAGTAGCAACAGCCCCCATCTACATTACAAATACATACACAGACAACATACATACATATGATATGCATGCATGTTTAAGTGTTTGTGTGCTCTCTGAGTGCGAGTGTGTGTATGTCCGATTGTGCAAAACCCGAACCGATATGTATCCGATTGTGCTGCCGTTTGAATTATACACCAATACAATCATAAAGTGGGAGTGGTATACAATTGCTACCTCTGACTGTGTGTTGTATGTTTGTATGCGCGCGTGTGTGTATTTTAGACTGCCTGCGCCGTGTGAGTGTGTATGTGTGTTAGCATCCCCGAAAACACAATGACAAACGTAAAATACAAACAAAAACAAACACAAATGAAATGAAACACAGAAGCAGAACGAACAGACAGAACGAGAACGTTGGTTGAGACGGAAGAAAATCGGCAGCAGCAGCAGCGGCACTCACACACAAACACAAGCATACATTCTCGGCGCTCTCTCTCTCTCATACTGTGCTTGAATAAGAGCGCCGACGTCGACGTCGCTGTGGCCGCCCTATACAATACAGTTACATTCGTTTTATTTATTTTTTCATTTCGTTTGTTGGCTTGGCGTTTTTTGATTGCGAGGATTTCATTTCATTTCATTTCAGTTTCATTTCGTTTCAGGCATACTCTCTTTCTCTCTCTTTTTCTCGCTCACACACGCTCTATCTCGCTCACTCGCTCCCTGTGCTACGGGCTCGCACACGCTTACACATTGCACACATACAAAGTACACACAGACAGAGCAGGTGGCTTGCAACCAATAAACATAAGTGAGCGTCAGCATCGTATTTACATATTTTCGTTGTATGTGTGCGAGTGTGTGTGTTTGCCAGAGAGTGAGCACTGCCCAGTAGCGCTCACTCACTCACACCAATGGCCGACGTCGCTTATATAAACAAATGACAATTGTTTTGCATTTCTGTTCGTTGGCTGCTTTTTTTTTGTTTCTTTGTGCTAAAGTAAATTAAAATAAATGCAATGCATTTGCAAAAAACTTCGTGCACTCCCGATTGCTAACCTTCGACTCCGACTCCGACTCGGCGCCGGCGTTTGCGCAGCTGCTTAGCGTACAATTTTTGTGCTTTATTTTCATTAGCTGCACATCGCATTTTCTTATTGGAAAAGCATTTTAATTTCAATTAAAAAAGTAAATGACAAACTTTTTGCAACCCCGACCCCATACTTCAATACCCCCTGGCTCCTATAAAGCTCCATCTTTTCATTCCATCATATCCTTATTAAACTAAACTCTTGGCTGCGCAAGCGAGACAGCTGCTTGCTGCTGCCGCCTGGTTTTGATGTCCATCTCGTCTTCGCACTGATGTTTTTTTTTATGCTGTTTGTGGGTTTGTCAACCGTTTTCCCTTTTCGTTTCTCATTCGTTTCACTGTTTTCCATTTCGTCTTCGTCTTCGTCGTCGCATTGTATTTATATTTCTTGCAATTTTTTGCTTCAATTCTGTGAGCAGTGCGAACACTCTGATGCCATTTCACTCACACTCGCTTGCGTTTTAATTTTGCAGTATGTATGTGGTCCAGGGGGAGGGGTGCGGCATTGGTCGTTGGGCGTTGGGCTTTGGGCTGCGACGTAGATGAACGAACGTCAGACTTTGGGGCTGGCCTGAGGCGTTGATACTTATAATAAAATACCAAATGCTTGTCGTTCTCGCACCTTTTGGCATCTTTTCTCACACACATACACATATATACAAACGTATATATATGTGTGCTTAAATTGTGTGTGCGTGTGTGTGAATGTTGCTCTGCCAATATTAATGTGTTACAGACCCACACACACACGCATACAGACACATTCGTATGTATGTAACGACTGTTTTAATGTTGTATGTACATAGAAGTGTGTGTGTGTGTTAATACGGTGGGTGTATTTTCTCTTTTTCTATTATTTGCTCCCAGTGACTGTTGCTGAAGCTTCTTTCTGTTCTCTGTTTGTTTGTTTGTGTTTCTTTTGTAATTTTAGTTGGCACAACCAATCGGAAATCGTGCTCGGTTTATTGCAATTTTTCTTTTTTCCCCCGGAGCACTTTTTTTTTTCTTTCCCACATTTATGTACATGGTATACAAAAATGCAAACACATACAGACAGTCGTATTTATTTTATGTCTACAAGCATATGAACATTCATATAAACGTCACAAAAGTATATAAAATAAAATGAGTTTAAGTACTGTGTATGTAAATATGTAAAAATGTATATACATAATAATACGTTTATGTACACTCTGCATATATTAAAACTTAGTTCGAATTTTTGCCACATCGATTAAGCAAACAATCGTTAACTTTTATAATTCAATTAATATTTTTCATGAATCAATAATTAAAGTATGTAAAAATTGTCAAGAAAAGAAATGTTGAATAAAACTTATGAAACCAATTTGTCGATATTGTAAATTCATTGTGTGGAAAATCATCAATGAAGACTTCTTAAATACTATACTAAAATCGTTAGACTGATTGATTAATTGTTAGTGTTTACACTCAAGCAAAAGTTACTAATATTTTACTCAAATTTGTTTACAATAAAGTTACTTACTTTATTATTTCTATTTGTTCTTACTGTTGTTCGTTCATTTAAACTATTTTTTTGTTGTTAATAAGATTTACGATTGCAAACAAAGAGATAGGTAAAGCTCACAAAAATTAAAGTTAGTTATGTTAATTTAGGGTGTAATTTTTATTTTTTGAAAATTTTTGAAATAAAATAAAATATTTTTCTGTTAATTTAAAAATACTTTTATTGAAACTTTTACCAATTAAACAGTGTTTTGATTAAAACTGTGTTTTAAAAGTCGTTGACCACGATTTCTCAAAAACTTAGAACTTTTAACTACATTCTTAAGAGTTTAATCGAGGCTTTTCTAATTTTATTACTATTTGTTTATAACACAATTTGAGGCGAAAGTTATGGCAAAGAAAATTTAATAAGTTTAAAAAAAAATGCTTTGTTTGTTACTTTGATTAATCACTAAATTTTTTAATTTGGAATATCAATTTCAGCAGTAGACTGGTGACCGCAAAACGCCTTTTTGGAAGCCTCCGGAAATCTCCCGTAGCTTTTGCATGCTCCAAAATTTTTTAAAATAAAAAATTTCTTAATACTCTTCAATTTATTTTCTACTTCCCAGAGTTTTTATTTAAAAAAAGAAAATAAATAAAAAAATGTTTTATTTTTTTAATGAAACATTTTTGAATCGTGGATATTCAGGATCTACAGGGTCAAACTGAAACATTAACTTCAAAATAAAAAGCTTAAGGACACTCTCTCTTCCTAGATTATTCCATTATTTATAAGTTTACCAGCAACAATTCACATGTAATTTATTTCATTCAGCACCACAACTAAATCTATATTTAAAATTTTAATGCTTTGCACCTAATTAAAGACAAATAATTATTTTCTGTGAATTTCACAAAATTTGACATTCAAATGGTTCTAGCAGTCGATTTTAATGTAATTACAAACTGCAAAAGCTAAAAAATGAAAGTTTGGAATTTTCTTAAATTGATAAAACAAAAAATCTAACAATCGAATCGAAACTGATGGTAGGTGGTCTTGGATAGATAGTTTAAAAAACTAAAATTTAGTAGTTTCTTTAAAAAAGTTTTTTTTTTTTGGAAACGCAATTTTTTGTATATTAAGTTATGTTCCTTATAAAGAAAGTGAATTACAAATAATTATCAGCAGTAGCAGATAAATCTTATAGTTAAATTCAATATAATTATGGAATATTAAAAAATTGACTGATCACCAAATTGTTCAAAGTCGGGTGAAAATTAACTAAAATGTTTTGATTTCAAAGATTTGATTTTATATTACAAGTCAGGTTCATATTTCAAGTTATACTAGTTTCAGGATATCACAAAAAAAAATGGTTCTATGTACTTTTCCGATAAAATACTTAAGGGTTGATTTTAGTAACAGATCAATTGTATTTTTATATGAAAATACAAACACGTGAATATAATTTTTAAAGAAATCCCGATCATGACTAAATATTCCATGCGTAAATATGTCTGTCGAAACGATCAATAATCAGGAGGATGTTAGTATAAATTTTTAGATTGTCCTCAAATTTTTAATTTTATAATTTAATATTTTCCTGTATCAGCATATTTAAGCTACAGGGCTTAAAGTTATAAATACAAAACAAATAAAGTAAAGGTTTGATTATTTTAATAAAATATTTTTAAGTATTATTTTTTTAATACAACAAATTATAGAATGTAATAAAATAATTGAAAGTAAATAAAATGTAATTAAGTTTTATGTAAATTCATTCACTGTACAATGATAATTCAAAACTAGCATTTAAATTTGCCGCCAACATAAAGTTGAATGATACATAGCAGTCAGCTTTCTTCAGGCACTCATACAAAATATGGTAACCCATTTTCATGCTTTCATTTATTTTACACATCTGAATACTCATTGAACATAAGCTAATGATTTACATTGTATTTAAATTATTTTAATAGGAAATACAAAGCTAAATAAATTATTATGAATATTGAAGCAGGATATACTAAACATATGCTAAAAATACCATTTAGGGTTGTCTTTCGACTAACTTTGCGATAGATGGGTATAAGTATCTAACTATCGATATAACATCGATACAAGAGATTATTCTTTCGTTACTTTGCGTTCACGCTGACGATGTCCGTCGGGTCAAAATTTTAGAAATAATTCACTAAATAATTAGTATGTTGCAATAACAATAATTCGTGGATAACTTAATACACAGCGGACATCGGCAATTTAATAGTATATAGTTACCTTGGCAAATATAAATTCGAAGTTCGCAGAAAACGGACAACACAACAAAAGAAAAAGCATTTTTTCCATTGCATTGCGTTGCTTACATATATGTGTGCGTGTGTGTGAAGAGTACGGTGTACATACGAATTTGTTGCTGACTCAAAACGAAGAGGAAGAAAAGAGCGAAAAGAAAGGCGTACATATAAAAAAGATTTAACACGCGCAGTCAACTGTTGTTGTTGTTGTAGTTCAGATTGTATTTGTTGCTGCGGATGGAAGACGTTATTGAAATCAGCGATAGCGAACGCGAGGAAACCTCATCGACCTCTGAAATGGAAGTGGATCACCAAGAAATTCCCGATGCAGAGCAAATAGTGCCAAAGGACGCGGCAACGTGAGTAATTGTTTTGTCTTTTTCACACTCTCTTTCTCTTCCCCATGGCGTTCGTCTGCTGCTGCCCTTGACTTCTAATCTTAAAAATATCGAGAGAAAAAAAAAACAATTGTCTCTTTTTGATAACAATAGAAATGTGTATGAGCACGTGTGTGGGTGTGTGTGTGTGTATTACTTTTTGCAAGTTTAACATTTTATATAATCGATCGACGCCTCAGACTCGTTTATTTTCTTTGGTCTTAACGTGCATGTTCATGGACTTGTTCAATAACCCGATGCCAAAGACGCCAACACACGCGCTCAATTCAATTTCGCGCCCTTGTCCCCTCCGCTTCCTTTCCCGCGTCTTGTGAAACACGTTTTTCGTCTGAATGAGTCAGTTTTTTTTAAGCAGAATTTTGAAACTCTGACTTGATAGTTTCTTAAATTGATTTTTAAATAACTAGAAGCCTTGGCAGTCATTTGAACTTTCTACATCATATACAGGCCATAAGTTATAAATTATTGTATGATTTGTTTAAATTCTCTATTCGCTTTTAGCCAATTTGCAAAATTTTGTCAGCATAAACAGTTATTTATTCATGGCCGACGTGCATCATTAGCTGTTATGGAGAAAAGTCGACTGGCAAATACCCTCTAAGTGTTGTAGAGGTCGAAATGTCGAGTAATACAAACTTGTTGCTGCCTTAACGGGTCTTGCAACTGTTGACTAATTTCAGCCATTTGCATACTTACATTTCCGGTAACAGTTGCAAATGGGTGTAATGTATTCAAATGGCCAAACTGGGCTATTTATAAATTTAAGAACTCAACAACTTCATTGAGTGTTTAATCAATTGGCTTATTTAGTTCAAGGAACTAAATATCGAACAAAGTTCCTATTGCTATTATCGATTTATTGATATGAGCATCAATGTGTTTCCATGGCGCTCGCCATTTTGTTTGTTGCACATTTGTAGATTAAAAGACAAAACGTAAAAAAATGAAAATGGACACCGAACAATTAACCAAGAGTAAATTTTTTTTTTTTAAAAAAAAAAATAATTTTTATTAATTTTAAAAAAATTTAAAAAGAAATAATTTTTATAAATTTCTAGGGACTTTCTCGAACAATTAATAAATTTAGTAGGTAGATTTATTTTAGTTAGCAAGAGCAAAAATAATTATAAATTAGAACTTTCCCCAAAAAATTTTAAATTTATATATATATATTTTTTTTTTTTCCCAAAACAAAAATAAAATAATATTAATTTATTTTAAATTTTGATTTAACACTCTTAAAATTTCTTTAGTTGGAGTTATTTTAGCTCTCTAAGATTTATTTGTAGATAAAGTTCAAAGTCTTTTGGCTTGAGATCGCATACGTTTCATAATGATTTCAATTCCATTCTGTAGCACGAGCTTCTTTGTGTGCTCTCAAAAGCGTTTGCCATAGAGAAAAAGCTTTAATTATATATATTTATATATATACATATTCTCTCAGCAATCGGTTGCAATTCTCACACACTTGCAGTGCGTTTCTTTCCTCGTCGGTGTCGAATCGTTGTCCGTTTTTGTAATCAACTCAAAGAAAATAAATATTTTAAATGAAATGTTTTTGAATTAACTAGCTGATAAGCATTATATCGTGTGGTTTGGTGTTGCTTGTCACATACTACAAAATTTAAGTTATAATTATGCGATAAAAGCATATAAATCATTTATTTAATGAAAGTTTTGTCAAACTGTTTAAGAGTGAAATCAACGTGCAGTTCAGTTGTTAAAAGGACAAACTAAACACGAAAAGTATCTTAAACTAATTACCAGACCGAAGAAACCCAAAAATGTTATAGTAAGTTTTTCTCATCGTTTTCCTTTGCCTCTGTTCAATTTCATTTTCACATGGCACTTTTTAATTTCTTATCGCATGCGATTTATATATATATGTATATAGTATGTATTTGGGCTATGTACATTTGTACAGTATGTACTCGGAATACGACTAAAAGAGAACCGCAAAAGTTCTTTGCCTGGTCAGTCGGGGCACACTTAATGTATGCACATACATACATATACACACATATATGTATGTGCATGTGTGCATACTTATTTCGGCACTGTCGTGTCTGGGACCACGTGTGAATACGTTTTTAATGCAATTTGGTACTTATTTCGCACATTCTGAAATTGTTTATAGACAACTAATTTGACAAATATCTGTATATTTTGGGGATCCAGAAAGTTGTGCATTCCATGCACAGATCGAGTTTCTTTCTACAATTTTAAGAACAAGACTCAAAAGCAATCAATGCATACATTTTTGTATTTATTGAATATAAATAATTTATTAGCCTTAAAAAATCGTTTAGTAATAAATTAAAAGTTAAACTATTTAAAATTCTTAAATTATAATTTTTTAGATTAATTTTCCTGTCGTTCTAAATATATTATATTTAATATACATTATATACATATCTATATTATCTTCAGATCGCCCTAAATTAAATACCCTTGCAATCATGCATATTGCGTTAATTTGCTTTCAATCACCAATTATTTCTATGGTAGTCCGATTTGGATGAAATTTGGTCAGCAGATGCGAAATTCGAATTTGCATTTTGCGTGAATTTTTTTGAAATCTGAACATTTTCATACTAAGCCTTTCAACCGACTGTGCCTATTGAAGCTATATGATATAGTCGTCCGATGTGGCCGATTTTAACATATGAATTGCGTGCAGAGAGACAGATTTCATCAAGATAGCTCCAAAACTGAGAGACTAGTTCGCATAGAAACAGACGGACAGACGGACATGGCTATATCGACTCGTCTGTTGATGCTGATCAAGAATATATATACTTTATAGCGCCGAAAACGCCTCCTTCAAGGCGTTACAAACTTCGTTACAAAACAATCTGCAAGTGTTTAAAAATCTATGATATTAGGAGTTGTATGTTTTTTTCCAAAGTTCTTAAGTGTATCCAATCTATGTTTACTATTTTAGTGACTGATTTAGTTATAAACTAAAAAGGCAGCTCTCAATATGTAATCAAAAATAATAAAGTTCCAGGGTTGCCATTTTAAAGTCACTTCCCTTTATTAAAGCACTTTTGGATCCAATTTTCAAATGAAGAAAATACTCGTACAAATGTAACACACTTCAATGCTCCACTTTCAAAATTGCACATTACTCTCAGCTTCTTCAGCTTCAGCTTCTTTTCAATGCAGCTAGTTTTCTGTGTCGCTTGAATTTTCTTTTAAGGCGCATTTTCAGCTGTAATATTTACATAGATACACACACACACACATACACACACCCATAAGTACATAGATATAGAGTTCCAGTGTCGTTTTTGTCTATTGAGGCCGTCAAAGCACAACAAACAAGAATTTATTATTCGAATAGTTGATGTCAAGATAGCCATCGCATAGCATTTGTTTGCTTTATCGATTATATATATTTATATATAGGTTAGGAAAACAATTTTAATGAATGTTTCGCACAAGTTTGAAATTCGAGTATCTTTTTGTTCTGAAATAAAGAAAGTCTTTTGTCAGCTGTAAACAAAGCATTCGTCATTTAATGTATAATTATAATTTATTATTTGAATAGATAATTTAACTTTCCTTTATTTGATAAGATATGGATTGAATACTTTTTTTTATAGAAATGATAGCATGTGTCTTTCAGGTGTGCACTTCATCAGAATTAAAAAATCAATTTAAACTCAAAAAGATTAAACCCTTTAAGGAGGTAGTAAAGTATTAAAAAAAACTTTCATTACCGCAAAATCACAACTAATAAAATTCATATCCATATGTAGTAAATTTAAAATTTTTAAAAATTAGCTGTGTTGTCTAGAGAAATTTCTTGTTTTTGCACCGAATTAAGCTTACAACCCCCCCTTTATACACTTGACTGAGAAGCCAGGGAACAAAAGTGTCTAAATTGCAATAAAAATGCTTAAAGAATATTTAAATATTTTAGACTTAAGGAATTCAAGGAATTTATACAGATTTTTAATCAAAAAGAATAGGTTATTTGAGGACTTGTAATATATATTTCTAATTTATTTTCATGAACAATTTTATTAAAAATAAAAAGTATTTTTCATTCAAGATCTATTTATTTTTATACCCGTTACTCGTAGAGTAAAGTACATGTCTATGAAGTACATGTACTGACCAAGTTTGATCCAAATCGTACTACTATATCGTATAGCTCCCATAGGAACGATCGGTCAAAAATACGCTCCAAATATGAATTAGTATGAAAAACTTTTGCATTAACTAAGCTATATTAATCAAACTCACACAGAATACATCTGCCAATAATATATATATACTGACCAAGTTTGATCCAAATCGTACTACTATATCATATTGCTCCCATAGGAACGATCGGTCAAAAATATGCTCTAAACATGAATTTCTATGAAAATGTTCTGTGTTTGCCAAGCTATTATATCCATCACCATTGTTAATAACAAATTGAAACTGAGTAACGGGTATCCTAAAGTCGCGAGGCGACTATAGCATTCCTTCTTGTTTAATAATAAATTTTTTTTTTTTTTTTTTTTTTTTTTATTTTTTTTTTTTTTTTTTTTTTTTATTATTTTTTTTTTTTTTTTTTTTAATTTTTTTTAAAAAAAAAAAAAAAAAAATAAAAAATAAAAATTTTTTTTTTTTTTTTTTTTTTTTTTTTTTTTTTTTTTTTTATTTTTTTTTTTTTTTATTTTTTTTTTTTTTTTTTTTTTTTTTTTTTGTGGGGGGCCCGCCCCCCCCCCCCGCCCCCCCCCCCCCAAAAAGAATGTTTTTTTTTTTTTTTTTTTTTTTTTTTTTTTTTTTTTTTTTTTTTTTTTTTTTTTTTTTTTTTTTTTTTTTTTTTTTTTTTTTTTTTTTTTTTTTTTTTTTTTTTTTTTTTTTTTTTTTTTTTTTTTTTTTTTTTTTTTTTTTTTTTTTTTTTTTTTTTATTTTTTTTTATTTTTTTTTTTCAATTCAACACCCCCCCACCTTGGTTTTTTTTTTTTTTTTTTTTTTTTTGTGGGGAGGGGGGGGGGGGGGGTGGAATTTTTTTTTTTTTTTTTTTTTTTCTCCTTTCCCCCTCCCCCCCCCCCCCCTTTTTTTTTTTTTTTTGTGGTTTTTTTTTTTATTTTTTTTTTTTTTAAAAAAATTTTTTTTTTTTTTGGGTTTTTTTTTTTTTTTTTTTTTGGGGGGGGGGGGGGGGGGGTGAAAAAAAAAATATTTTTTTTTTTTTTTTTTTTTTTTTTTTTTTTTTTTTTTTCAACCTTTTTTTTTTTTTTTCTTTTTTCTTTTTTTTTTTTTTTTTGGGGAAAGGGGGAGGGGGGGAGGGGGAGAGGGGGAGGGGGGGGGGGGGGGGGGGGGGGAGGGGGGGGGGGGGTTTTTTTTTTTGGGTTTTTTTTTTTTTTTAAAATTTTTTTTTTTTTTTTGTGGGCTCCCCCCCCCCCTCCTTCCTTTTTTTTTTTTTTCCCCAAACCCAATTTCTCTTGCAGAGAGTATAAAAATGAGCAATTTTTGTTCTTTTCTATATTGGCATAACTGACTAATCATTGATTCCAATATTGAACACGCAAAACTTGGATTATTCTTCTGGACTATTCCCGAGACATTACTAAAATTTCCTTTGTTTTCGCCTAGACACGACTCCCACTTGTTATTAAATACACTTCATAAATAGCACACAAGTGCAGGGAAGGACAACTTCGCCCCCTTTCCTTTATTTGTCATCCCAATGGATAGACAGATCTATATATAGTGTAAATTGAGTCCATAACGTGTCGAGCAATGACCGATTGCATCTCAGAGCATCAAACCATCGAACCATTGAGTGTCAATAGAACATGAACACTTTGTTGTTGTGCCTCATGTTAATGCTGTTGACAGCCAGTGGGAGTGCGTGGGTGTGTGGGTGAGTGGGAGTGGGAGTGTGTGCTGTTCCGGATGCTGTCGGCAGAAAAATCAATGAAGTATTTCCATATTGTTTGCACTCAAGCTTTGCAATCGTGCTAAATAGATGACAGCTACTTCAGTTCTACCATAAACTTCATGCACATGTATTTCCCCATTGCTTTTGTCAAGTTTTATAATCTTTTTGTTAAACACTTTTTCAATAATCAGATTTGTCCACTTCTTTTCTATGACCTCATCTTTACATTGTTCCGAGTGGGTCAAATAAATAGCTTAAGAAATAGAATTCTAGAGCAATTCCAAAAGTTATTACGGAAACTATTACGAATCACGCTCTATTTATGCTGATGAATTTGCTCTTTGGAAAGCGCTTTTATGCTCCCAATCAACCTAAAAAGGTTATCAACAGAAGTATTTATTAATTACTTATTGGATTGTTAATTATAATATAGTTTACTTTAAATAATTTAGATAAGTTATTATTTTTAGAACAGTTTTTTATTTTTCGCAATACAAAAGCTTCGTTGGAGTCTTTTGTCTGTAAGCTTGCACTGGGCTCTGCCTCTGCAGCAGAATGTTGCACTCTCTGGCGCTCGTGTTGCATCCACAGGGTGTGTTGACTGCGGCCAAAACGAGCGACGAGCGACTATCGACTGCAGCAACGGCGGCGACAGCAGCTGACACTGCCACAGCAACATGCAACTGGCAACCAGCAACTTGCAACTGCCACAGCGACAGCATCAGTCGCTTCCGTTTGCTTACCGGGACCACCAGCAACGACGTGTTCGCTCTTGTAGCACTGTTTTTTATATCTAATGATTAGTATTTTGTATAAATATTTCGAAAACTAAATTTTTTATAAATATTTACGCATGTGCTCTTTAAATGCAGCACAAACTAGAAAAGTTAAGCAATAAATGTTTCATGAGTTCGGAGGAATTCACTTTTCTGCCGCGGTAAGTGATGACCAGAAGGGAAGTGAATGCTTAGGAGTAACAGAAGGAGCAGAAGGTGTGGAGTGAAAATATTGTATTAATGAAAACTAAATTAGTCGAATTAAATACTAGAAAATGTTTAGCTAAAATGAAATAAAACACAACTATTTATAGAGTGAAATTCAAGTTTAAGTTAAGCATTTTATAGGCTTAAATTTTATTATTTGCGTGTTAAATTATATATATTTTTATTAATATTTTCATGAATATTTCAATTGTTTTGTTTGCCTGTTAAATTCGCATTAACTTTATTTTGTTTGCTGTCTTGCAAATCCAGCAATCAAGCGAAAATTCAGCGCTTTACTAATTGTTATGCAAAGTTTGAGATTTGACAACAATCCCCCCACCCCACCCCCTTCTCCACTTCTGACACCCCTCTGCCCCTCCTACCCGTTGTAGAGTCTGGCATTCGAGTCGAATTGTGCCCCCAATTTGTGGCAGAGACCGCGGCGGTTTGCCAAGTTATGGCAGCAATTAAAAGTTTTTTTAGTGCTGAGCGACGCTTAAAAAATTGCCAACGATTTCGTTCAGTAAACGAGGTGTTTACGATTGGGGAATACCCAGTGTTTGAGTCACAATAAATCATTTTACAGCTTATAGAGAAATGGGCAATTAGAATACAAGAATCGTAACTGAAATCTTAAAAATTGTTATAAAAAAATATTATTACAAATTTTTTGTTGATTTTTATAAATTAAAGAAGAATGATTTTAAGCCGTAGATTTTTTGTTCATCTGAAAATAATGTTTATTGTTATTTTTATGGTAGGAGCTAATGCATAACGATATTTGGTTATATCATTATATAGCACACAACAATTTGTTTAAAAAACATAAGTTTAATCAACAGAGTGAGACCATGAGTCTGTAAGAAGCTTAGTTAAGGAAAATGTGTAAAAAGCAACAAATATTTATTAATTATAGTTAAAGCTCTACTCGCGGACAGCTCTCTCAGGCGGACAGTTTCCTTAGACGAACGAATTTTAAAGTTTTTTAGCATGATTTTCATAAAAATCCGTTCTGTTAGCGGACATCTCCCTTGAGCGGACAAAAATACTGGAACTGTGGCTGTCCGGCCAAGGGAGCTTTTAACTTTAACTTTTTTTTGCAATTGATTTCAAAAATAACTTTGTTAATAACAAACCATTTTTCAGTTTGATAGAAGGTAAAAATAAGTTTCTCAAACATGAATAAATATTATATTCATATTAATATTTATAGGGTTTATATATTTATAACTTTTGACGAAATTTAGTTCCTTTTTTAGAATCCAAAGTTAAACATATCAGTGTCAGCTATGGCCCTTATTTAAATCATATAAAGCTCTATAAAAAAGTTGTTAATTAAGAGACGAAAGCAATGTTAATTGTTAGGGCATACAGTACAAAATAATGTTTAGATCAACTACCAATATCCGTTTAAACTTAACATTAATTTCTCTACATTTCTGCACCTTTGCAGTATTGCTGAAGAAAAGAAGAAACTGGGCAACGATCAGTACAAGGCACAGAATTATCTAAATGCCCTCAAATTATATTCGGATGCGATCTCGCTATGTCCGGACTCAGCTGCCTACTATGGAAACCGTGCTGCCTGCTACATGATGCTGCTCAATTACAACAGTGCCCTCAATGATGCCCGGCATGCCATACGTTTGGATCCGAACTTTGAGAAGGCCTACGTGCGTGTGGCCAAGTGTTGTCTGGCCCTGGGCGATATCATTGGCACCGAGCAGGCGGTCAAGACTGTGACGGAACTGGAGCCGCAGAGTACGGCACTAAATGCTGAACAGCAGGCGGTGCAGAAGCTGCGACAACTGGAGACCACCATACAGACTAACTATGAAGCACAGGCGTACCGTAATGTCGTCTTCTATCTGGACAGTGCACTCAAGCTGGCTCCGGCTTGCCTGCGGTAAGTTTAGCTACTCCATTTGCCATTTGGCCGGAAATGCTAACCAATTTTACGTTATTCCCGCTGTAGGTATCGACTGCTCAAGGGCGAGTGCTTAGCTTACTTGGGACGTTGTGATGAGGCATTGGATATCGCTGTGGGTGTTATGAAACTGGACACAACCTCGGCGGATGCGATCTATGTGCGGGGTCTTTGCCTCTACTATACGGATAACTTGGACAAGGGCATTTTGCATTTTGAGCGGGCTTTGCAATTGGATCCGGATCATCACAAGTCCAAGTTGATGCGCAGCAAGTGCAAACAGATCAAGGAGATGAAAGAGAATGGAAATATGTTATTCAAATCGGGACGATATCGTGAGGCGCATGTCGTTTACACGGACGCCTTAAAGATCGATGAACACAACAAGGATATCAACTCAAAGTTGTTATACAATCGTGCTCTGGTCAATACGCGGATCAGTGCTCTGCGTGAAGCTGTTGCCGATTGTAATCGTGTCTTAGAACTGAATGCACAGTATTTGAAGGCACTGTTGTTACGTGCCCGTTGTCACAATGACCTGGAGAAGTTCGAGGAGGCTGTGGCCGACTATGAGACGGCTTTGCAGCTGGAGAAGACACCAGAGATTAAGCGTTTGCTGCGCGACGCTAAGTTTGCCTTAAAGAAGTCAAAGCGTAAGGATTACTATAAAATACTGGGCATTGCTCGCAATGCAAATGAGGATGAGATCAAGAAGGCGTACCGCAAGAAGGCACTAGTTCATCATCCAGACAGACATGCAGGCAGCAGTCTTGAGGTGCGACAGGACGAGGAGATCAAGTTCAAGGAAGTGGGCGAGGCATACGCTATACTCTCCGATCCCCGCAAGAAGACGCGCTACGACAGTGGCCAGGACATTGAGGAGCAGGAGCATGGTAAGCGTGTATACATTAATTTCAACGAATGTAATTATTAATAACTTGTATTCTTTAACATCTACAGCCGACTTTGATCCGAATCAAATGTTCCGATCGTTCTTCCAATTCAGCGGCGGAAGAAATAACTCGTTTAACTTTGAGTACTAAACATCCTGGGCAGCACAAAGTAGACAACGATGGTGACAATTCTCCGGATCATCGTATAAGGGCAGATCACACATCATCGATCGGATCGATCACACGCACAAATCAAAGTTTATGCATTTTACACATTCATTTTGTTTTTGTCCCCTAAACTCAATTGGTTTATTTACAATCCAGACTTTCATCCGTTTCATAAAGTTAATTTTCGTCGTTTTATTAGGAGTACAAATTGAAAACCGCCGTTTTTTTTTTAAATTTAATGTTTTATTGTTCAAAAATAGTGAGACGATGAGAAATTGATTGTTGAGTCACCGCTAATGAGTTTGCAAGCTCATGTTGTGTTTGACACGAGTCTTCTTCCAGCAACGCAATTAATTCTGCATCTTCGAATTTTTTCACCTGCCCGGGACGCTCCTTGTCTTCTACGTTCAAATCACCACTTTTGTACCTTTGAAACCATTCGCGGCAAGTTCTTTCACTAATTACAGCGTCACCATAAGTGTTCACAATCATTCGATGCGCCTCAGCCGCCGATTTTTTTGAATTGAAGGCAAAAAGCAACACTTCCCGCAAATGACGCTTACTTGGCTCAAAAGTAGACATTTTCGCACACTAAACTATATATAAAGTCAATAACAATCAAACTCTGTAACAATGAGAAGTTGTTAAGATATGCCTAACCTTCAATGACACGCATCTGATCTGACATTTATCTCCAGAGTTTACCGCTGGCGTCATCTATTGCAAAACGGCGGTTTTCAATTTGTACGCCTGATATTATTTTCTCTGCTTTTTAGACCCCGTACTCTAAAAAAGAGTATAGGGGTCTATTAGGTTTGTCAGAAGCGAAATGTGCGTAACAGGCAGAAGGAGGCGTGGCCGACCCCATAAAGTATATATATTCTAGATCAGCATCAACAGCCGAGTCGATATAGCAATGTCCGTCTGTCCGTCTGTCTATCTGTCCGTCTGTCCGTCCGTCCGTATGAACACCTGGATCTTTTAAACTACAAAAGCTAGAGACACCAAATTTGGAATGAAAGTCCGTTATTTTCGCGAGCAGATCAAGTTTATTTCAAATTGTTGCCACGCCCCTTACCGCCCCCGCAATGAGCAAAAAACCAGACACACCTCGAAAAAAATTTACTTTTAGGCCAATAACTCAGTAACTATGGCACTTAGGAACACCATTCCTGGTAAACAGGTTGCTAGAGACATCCTTAATGCAATGCCATTAAAAATTTTGAGCTGCCACGCCCCCTTTTCTCCTGAGAGTTAACCAAACGTTTTCACTTTAATGCCATGTTTAAGGCATTTATTCATATAGTAGGGTGTTGTAATTCAACATAAGTATAGAGACATATAAAATCAAACTATTCTGAAAGGGGCATCATCATACTACTTTTAACAAAAGAGCTACTGCGTTACAAAGTTTGTTATTTAACTGCAATATCACTTACGCGCGAGAGCGAGACAGAAACATACAAACACATGTTCGAACGTTTTCGATGCTTGTGTGGCGACAGCGCTGCCGGCAGACGCTGTGGCGACAGCGCTGCCGGCAGACGCTGGCCGCGCCGAATACACACATACATACATACATGCATACATATAATTTCAAACGAATGTGTGTTTGTAAGAATAAAATGTACAGTCAAGGAAAAAAGTCAACATACAGCAAGAAATTTGCGATATTTCGGTTTTCTGACATGAAATTAAAAAAAGTTGATATGCCATTATTTGAAGGCTTACTAAATAAGTTTATTTAAAACAAGTAAGAAAGGCTACAGTCGACCGAGCCGACTATAAAAGACCCCGTACTCTCATAGTAGTTTGTATTCAATTTCAATTGAAATTAAAAAAAATAATTTAACAATTCGCATTGCCAGCATTCGAACCTACAACCTCAGACAAACTCTATCAGTTGCACCACGCGCCACTTTCAAGAATTCTCCGAATATCAGCATTTACATATTATTCATACAAACACACATTCGTTTGAAATTATATGTATGCATGTATGTATGTATGTGTGTATTCGGCGCGGCCAGCGTCTGCCGGCAGCGCTGTCGCCACAGCGTCTGCCGGCAGCGCTGTCGCCACACAAGCATCGAAAACGTTCGAACATGTGTTTGTATGTTTCTGTCTCGCTCTCGCGCGTAAGTGATATTGCAGTTAAATAACAAACTTTGTAACGCAGTAGCTCTTTTGTTAAAAGTAGTATGATGATGCCCCTTTCAGAATAGTTTGATTTTATATGTCTCTATACTTATGTTGAATTACAACACCCTACTATATGAATAAATGCCTTAAACATGGCATTAAAGTGAAAACGTTTGGTTAACCCTCAGGAGAAAAGGGGGCGTGGCAGCTCAAAATTTTTAATGGCATTGCATTAAGGGTGTCATTAGCAACCTGTTTACCAGAAATGGTGTTCCTAAGTGCCATAGTTACTGAGTTATTGGCCTAAAACTAAATTTTTTCGAGGTGTGTCTGGTTTTTTGCTCATTGCGGGGGCGGTAAGGGGCGTGGCAAAAATTTGAAATAAACTTAACCTGCCTGGGTTAATAACGGACTTTCATTATAAATTTGGTGGCTCTAGCTTTTGTAGTTTAAAAGATCCAGGTGTTCATACGGACGGACAGACAGACGGACAGACGGACAGACGGACAGACGGACAGACGGACAGACGGACATTGCTATATCGACTCGGCTGTTGATGCTGATCAAGAATATATATACTTTATGGGGTCGGCCACGCCTCCTTCTGCCTGTTACGCACATTTCGCTTCTGACAAACCTAATAGACCCCTCTACTCTTTTTTAGAGTACGGGGTCTAAAAAAAATTTTGAATTCATAATTAACATAACAATGATAACAACAAAAACATAAAATATTCAGTGGAAAAAAGTCTACATACAGGCTTCAAGCCCTTGTATTGTAGATAAAAATTAATTGATAAATTCATATTTTTTCAACTTTTAATATTTGGTTGGTCCACCATCGGCATCTATTACAGCCTGCAGTCGGCGGGGCATCGATGCCACCAAATTTTCGGTTGTTGTGGGTGGAATTTCGGCCCAAGCTCGAGTTAGGGCACTTTTTAGGCTCTCCCGGCTGCTTATATCGTATTTCCGGACCAATCGTTCTAAAGTGTCCCAAAGATGTTCAATGGGATTTAGGTCTGGTGATTGGGGAGGTGATTTTAGCTGTCTGGGAGCAAAGTATAGCAACCAATCACGAACAACATGTGCGGTGTGCTTTGGATCATTGTCCTGTTGGAAGATCCAACTGCTTCCCAGGCTCAATGTGTCCACCGATGCTTGCATATGTTGTTCCAATATACTCTTATATTGGAAGCGATCCATATTGCCTTCCACAAACACCAAACGGCCGACTCCAGATGACGCCATAGCGCCCCACACCATTACACTACCGCCGCCGTGTTTAACGGTTGGTACAATATTTTTAGGATCAAGAGCGGTGTTCGGCTTTCTCCAAACTTTGGAACGACCATCACTTCCGAAAATATTGTATTTACTCTCATCAGTAAATAAAACGCGTTTCCAAAAGCTCGCATCCTTATTTAAGTGGGCTTTAGCGAATTCTAGGCGCAATAGGCGGTTCTTTTCGGAAATTAGAGGTTTCTTTCGAGGAACTCGGCACTTGAAACCATCCATGTGCAAAAAATTGCCAATTGTTTTGGGATGCACAATGACTCCTGAACATTTTTCGATATGTTCCGCCAATTTTGGAGCACTTATTTTGGGGTTTTTTTTAACTTCCTTGAGGATGCTTCTCCCGTCACGATCCGATAGCTTCTTTGGCCTTCCTGTTCTCTTCTTGTTTTCAATAGAATCGTTCTTCTTGTTGTTGCGAATTATTGTCTGGACAGTTGAACGGCTTAATTTAACGATATCTGCGATTTCACCGTATGATTTTTTATCATTTCGCAGGCTTATAATTAATTTGCGAATAGAAGACTGAATTTCCTTTCTTTTTTCCATTTTTGTTGTAATAAAATCAGACCATAAATACTTTCTGCCTACCCAATACTTTAACTTTATACACAACGAAGCTAGGCATCAAAATAGTCGACGATTTTCCTATATAACATTCTATTTCTTTAAATTGCTTGGAAAATTCCCACGCTGTATGTAGACTTTTTTCCAGGAACATTTTATGATTTTTCATTATAACTTTGGTATGCTTAACTTTTTAACAAATTTTTTTTTTAAAATATTAATACCTGTGAGTGTGTTATATAATGGCAAAACAAATTTTTTTAATTTCATGTCAGAAAACCGAAATATCGCAAATTTCTTGCTGTATGTTGACTTTTTTCCTTGACTGTAAATGCTGATTATCGGAGAATTCTTGAAAGTGGCGCGTGGTGCAACTGATAGTTAGTTTAATTGTTAATTCATTTTTTTAAATTTCAATTCTAAATGAACATATAAAATTAAAAATTTTAAATTTCATTCGAATATTTGAATTCAAATTGAATTGCGCACTACCATGGGAGTACGGGGTCTTTTACAGTCGGCTCGATCGACTGTAGCCTTTCTTACTTGTTTTTTTTGCTTTCTTCATTCCCCAAATATAGTAGTTAAAAGAAAATATAAATAAATTTGTTAACGATGATGAGATGTGAAGGATTTCGAGTGTAGCCAAGTTATTATTGTTGTTGTCGGTGCGTTGTCACGTTCAGCGGCTTTCTAACAGCTAATTAATCAATAATTAACTAAGCCGTAGCCTTTCTTCTAAATTAACCAATTTAATTTGTTTTAAGCTCAGCCACATAAGTTTAATTTGTAAGCCGGAATCGCACAATATTTTGCGAAACGGAAATTCAACAGCAAACTTAATAAATACTATGTAATTATTGTGAAAGACACAACTGGAAGTAAAAACACAATAGTTTTAAAACCGAAATCTGCACGAATTTGTATTATTTATTATTTCGAATTGTTCCTGGCTTAATTTGTATCTTTATTGGGTAAGAAAACTTTGGTAGAATGTTTTGACTTAGTTCTTTTGGACAGTAATCCTTTCATTAACTTTGTAAGACATTCTAAAACTGTAGCTTAGGCTTTAAATCCTAAATGATATGCCACCCGGCCTATTGACAATGACTCACCGAATTTATTTTGTCGTATGCCGTGAGTCACTGTAAACAGAAACAGATTTAGAATAATACACATGACTCTATTTTATAGAGGGAGCCTATTGGAATTCTGAATGACTAATGTTAAGCGCAGCTTTGTTTGAAAATGTCAACAGTTGCGAACAGTTGGACCCCGTACTCTAAAAAGAGTAGAGGGGTCCATTAATTTTCTTAGTAGGGTCTATTAGCCGACCCCATAAGTATATATTGTATTCTTGATCAGCATCAATAGTCAAGTCGATATTGCAATGTTCATCTGTCCCTAAGAACACCTAGATCTCAGAGACTATAAGAGCTACAGCTACCAAATGTGGAATGAAAGTCTGTCTATATGTTTAACGGATTAAGTTTATTTGAAATTGTTGCCATTGTGAAAAAAACATTTTGAAAACATCAAAACTTGTAAACGACTAGAGTCGGCTTGCTTGAATGTACCCTGTAGACAGTCGAATAATAACAATCGAAGGGAAGTCAGTTTAAAAGGTTACTGTTCAACTCGAAGCATGACAACTTGAGGAAGTTAAGATTTAAATATATCTCTAAGAGTGATAGCTTATATCAAAAGAAAATCCAGTTTCATAAAAAATAAAACAGAAAATATTGCAGGCAATATAAAAAATAATTTAATTTGAGTTTTAGATACTAAAAATGTTTAATATCTGTTGTTTAATATCTAAATAAGCCATTGATTCGCAAGAAGTTTTCAAGAATACATTCGATCGAAAACAATATCGTGTTTACTCACGGGATTAATAAGCCATCTATGTGTACATCTAGCTTTCTAATCTATGCTAATTTTAAAGTCAACAAATTAAATGAAATTTGAATGAAAAGAATCAGCTTTAATGCTCGTTCTATTGACTCATCCCACCAAAGTGGAACTACTGATATTTAACTATAATATTTAACATTTGATCACTCACTATATAAATTACTTAATTCACATTATTAAAAAAAATTAGAGTGTTTTTGAATGATTAAATGATTAACTGAAATTGCGGCTAAAACATGGCAAAAACACTCTGATTTTGTTCCTATTAAATTGTAGTAAAGTAATAATTAGAAGTGCTTTTTTCGAGCAAACCGACTGTTAAAGACCCTGTACTCATTCATGCTAGAGTTGTCCGATATTGAAAAAACTTGTTAAGGAAAATTTCAATGTTTTTAAACATATTCACATACACATACATCTTGGTTTACATGGGGCTCCTCCAGTTATGATGGTATGAGCACGGTTTCTTACAATTTGAGAGTGTGGTAGGGGGCGTGGCCACAATTGGAAAAATAGTTGATCTGCGTACTATATAGACGGACTTTTGTGCCAAATTTAGTGGCTCTAACTTTAATAGTCCCTGAGATCCAGGTGTTCGCAGCCGGAAATTTTTTCTTTTGCCTAAAATTTACAGCAAATTTCTTGGCAAAGCAAATAAAATCAAGAAAGACTGCAGTTGAGCAGTCATCGAGTTAGAATACCCTAGAATCAGACAACAGAAATTAATATTTAAAAAAAAATAATATGTATAATATTGCCTATGATAATTTAATATTTTTTGAGCATTAAGGGGTCGTGATATCCAAATTGTGTTGGTAAATCATTTTGTTTTAAAATCATTTTTAAAATCTGTTGCGTACGTGCAGCATGTTAAGTACATTAACTAATAAATCACAATATTAAATATTTTCTTACTATAAATATTATTTTGATAATAAACGGAAAAGTCTAAGAGTGTTGAAAAGGTTTTACTAAAATAAAAGATGTCAATGTATAGATTTTAGCCAATATCATGACTAATCCAGCGATTAAAGCTCAACGTTTATTTCACATATAACCATTTGAGAGTACTAATTGTTCGAAGGTTAACACATTTTAAGAAAAAAGTATTTACGGTGATGTTCTTAAAAGCTTTAAATATAACCTTACCTTAGTATAAAGGTTTTTCCTTCAGTAATTGATGCTAAGATTGGAGATTTTAAGCAGACTTTACCAACAGTTGATCCAATCCATCAAGGGGTTAAGTGGGTAACAAATTTTTTTAAAATCGATTTATTTTCCTTTAAATAATAAAATATGTTTACTACATTCTGCTGAAATTTGAAGCCGATCCGAGCTAAGGCCTTGGGCAGTTCCACTCATTAGAGTATTTCCTCCTGACGCATCGCAGTTAATCACGTTTTTCTCGAAAAAGTGTTTTTTTAAGTCTTTTGACACGATTTCTCGGAAAGAGTTGGACCGCTTGTTTTAAAATTTCAAACACTTATTCTACATGACCTAATCTCCAACCTGAACGAAGAATTAATTATTAAGTCAACTTAGAGTATATCTTAAGGACATTTTTCGTTAAAATTTTGAGTCAAAAAACGAATTTTTGAGTACAAACCTCTGTCAAAAATGCAAATTTCAATATTTTTTGTTAAAAGTAGAAATTTTAGACTTTTCTAAAATAATAAACATTTTTTTTTTAATGTCTGATGAAGAGATCTCAAGATATCTTGTCAATTGCGAAGGTCCTTTATTTAGTTCCTTTAGTTCCACAGGATACAGTAATGCCTCAGCATTCTGAAACCATTTCTTCTTCTGGCCAAATAGAGTTAAGGTTATAAGTAAAAGTTAAAACTGAATTTCCAACTCAATTGTCAGACAAATAGGTACACATTTATTTACGTTTTTAGCAGTTTGTAGGTGTAGTTGTAGGTGTAGTTGTAGTTGTAGTTGTAGTTGAAGTTGTATTTGCTGTAGAACCAACTGAATTTGCTCTACTCGTACATACATATTGACATAGTACACACATTTCCATATCGACAACCAATAATTCATAATTATTTCTTCTTATTTTTTACACTCTGGACTCGATTGCAGTCTGGCAGAGATTTAACATAAATATTGTTGTATTGTTTTCTTGACTTTTGTTTACCTTTGGGACAATTTGTCGACTAATGCTAAAAATGAAAAATCGGAAAATGCAGCGACAGCAGCAAAAGCAACTGTACTGCAGTTTTTCATAATCGATGTATGTGTATTTTTACATTATTATAATCATAATAATATTATAATCATAATTCTCTCTCCTTCGCTCATTCGCTTACTTATATGACTAATTTACCAATTTGCTGTTGTTGTGTTTATTGTTTGTATAAATTAATTAAATGTTTTTGTTTTTTTAGGTTTTAGCTATTTTGCTCTGCTTTGCATAAAAAAATAAAACTACTTAAAAATTATGCAAAAATAATTATGACCTAAAAAACTTGCACGCAAAAAATTTACAATTTTTCTCTCGCCCCCTCCTCTTTACATTTAGTTTAATTAAAATATATTTTGTGTGTATTTTTTGTTTTGCTTTTTTGTTTAACAAACTAGTGACGACATGTACAGTTTTTAATTATTATTTATAGTTACATTTACACATAGCTATATATTTATTTATACATTTTTGTTTAGTTGGTTGGTTTCAGTTACTTTATCGATTGGTGTTGTTGTTGTTGGTTGAAGTGTTTAACGACCAGACTTAAGTGACTAAAAAAACATTTCTGTTTCCAAAATAAGGTACAATGATATATGCATACATTTATGTATATTTATGTATTTGTTTGTGTAAAAAACATACAATAGTTTATTTCTTATATTAATTGCTATGCTTGCCCATAAAAAAGAACCAAGCGATTTTTCTCCATTTTTTTTTTTGAGTTGTCTTTCGTATTTTTTTATATTTTTTGTTTTGGCGCCCAACGTGTGCTTGGGTCACCCCCGCTGTTGTTCTACTTTAGCAGAAGTTTGACAAGTTTGGATTTATTGCTTGACTTAACAAATGGCAAATGCTTCCCTGTAAAATGAAGTGTATAAATACCATTTCTTGGTATCCTATGTATTTTTTTTAACTATTCTTTTTATCAACTAATACTGAGATTCTGTTCAGTTAGATGTCTCAGGTTATGCCTTTGCCCATCGCCGACCCGCGCTTCTAACCCTAAAACATTTATTTAGTAGGTGTACTTCTATCTAGTATTTATTTCATTATATTCTCTATGCTTGTAATATTGAAGTTGTAACATTATTTTGGTTTTGAATGTGGTTTACAGTTACCGTTACAGTTATACAGAATGCTTTGCTAGTTTAATATTGTGACTATTTTGTCTGCGTGTGTGTGTGTGCATGGGGGGCACTCATCAGCTCAAATTGTTCTGGCTTTAAGCTAGTTTATCAGATTAGTTAAATTCAACCAAAGTTTTGTAAAATGACTAGCAAAACTCTTGACACTTATAGACAAATAACTTGCAAGCATATGCATGACTATTTGCAGTGTTGGAAAACACTTTAAATCATTTAAACTGGTTTACCTGTTCTTTCATCACATAACTACACGTGTTGGCGCCATCTAGCGTTCGTTTGCTAAGCCTTGCTGAGTACCCCCCATGCTAATCAACTGCATTTTCTCTACTTTTTTTCTACTCGCCCTCTAAGTAACTTTGCCCACGTGTGCTTTGTACATGAAGTAAGCCCTAAGGTCCTCCCTCGCCTGCCCACCCCCTTTTCTACCCATGTTTAGCCCTAACTATATGTAAATTGTACTGTATTTTGTTGTTGTTGCTGTTGGTATTTTTTCTGCTTGTTCTGGTATTTTTGTTTACAATGGAATCCCGTTGCTTCTATTTGCCATGTGCCAAGCCAAGGTCATACCCTCTGTTGTAATACCCGTTCCCGTTCCCGTTCCCGTCCCCGTTCCCACACCCGCCCAGCCACCCGTACCTGTCCCAGTCCCCGCTACCGCCCTCCCCCGCGCCAGCTTGCCGATCCTCCAGTGTCACTTGGGCTGTATCCGCGCTGTTCTCTCCAGTTCATTGAACTGCCCGAAGTAGAGCACCTCGCTGATCAGTTTTTCGGCTATGATGCGCTGCGTCCGATCCATAGTGCGCAGTTTCATGGACACATTCAAACCCACAAAGTCACAGTCGTCCCGCTGCAGACTTTCCGCATAGAAAGCAGCCGCCGCTGCTGCCGCCGAGCTGGCGTCTTGAGCGGAAACGCTGCTCTTCAAGCGTCCCGGACTTGCTGCCGATTCCGTGGCCTCGTCCCCATCGCCCTCCACCCCCGCCTCTCCCTCACCGTCGGACATGCTCTCTCGTGAGCTGAGCAACGAGTTCATGAGCAGGTGTCCAGCGGCAGCACTTGAGGCTGCCGTCAGTTTCCTCATGTTGAGGGGCATGGAGGCAGCCGCTGCTGCAGCAGCGGCAGCAGCTAGTTGGGCACTACTGCTACGTGATGGAAGCTCGAAACCGGCACTGCCAAAGCTGGCCTTGGCCTGGGCCACACGCAAATCCTGAGCCATGTCGAGCTGTAGGCGATTCTCCTCGCCTGCGGAACTGTAGGAGCGTGGCGGCGGTGGCGGAGGAGCTGCTACTGTTGTGGCAGGATGAAAGTAGTCGACCAGCTCCTGTTTAATGTCCAGCTCATCTCCATGGTGGCCCAGATGATGCGAATGATGATGATGATGGAGGGGCTGGTGATGGTGTTCGTGTGCCTGACGCGGTGTCGCTGCACGCGCCACTCCCCCGGCCGCTGTGGACACCGAGCTGGGACTCGTCTGGAGTAGATGGTTCCTGTGCGCCTCGTGCATGTTCGTGTTAGGAATGGGACTCGAGCCTGCCTCGCTTGAGGCAGCTGCAACCGCAGATTGCATATCTCCTCCGGGTTCCAAGGGATCACTGCTCATGCCTGATCCTCCACCTGTGCCTCCACCTACGCCACCGTCTCGGGAGGAATGCGGGGAGCGTCTTTCCACTTTGGCAGCCAGTTGTCCCAAGGCAGCTGCTGTGGATTCATCTCGATTGTTGTTATCCTCGTTGTCAGAGGTGTCGATGGTCTTGTGTGGACTTGGCTGGAACTCACTGCTACTGCTTCCTCCTCCGCCGCCTCCTCCCGCTCCACCACCTGCATAGGCTGCTCCTGCTCCGGCGTAGGACATGGGCATAGGCACCCGAAGCTGCTGCTGCGTGTTGGACATGCCACCGCCAACTGCGCCGCCTTGTCCTCCACCTGCTCCTCCCCCAGTGCCGCCTATCGGTGGCGAGTACTGCCCCGTCGTGTTCCAGCTGTCCAGGGTTTGACTACTCGCTATCAGCATGGGTATATTGAGGCCCATCTGCAAGAGAAACCAGATGATAACAAATATTGAATCACGTGTTCACAAATAACTGAAAGCAAAGGTGACACACTGGCGAGTCGACTGTAAGAGACCCTGTACTTCACCAATAATCAAGAGCTTATACAGCTTGCTGAGAAAACTGTAAAAGTCCCTGTACTTAACATAATTTAACTTAATTTGATCATTTATATAAGTGATGTTAAGTTAATTAAATAATCAACAGTAGAAACAAGATAATTTTACCAAGTTCCACCTATATTTCCTATTTCCACTTATTCCTTAATAATCTTATTGAAATTCTTTAACAAACTTAGCAGACCCATCAAACAGTTTTGAGCACAGGGTCTAAAAACCCAATACTCAGCATTATGACGCTATTTTGTGTAATCGCGATAAGAAAAGGTCCAATGACCAGAAATGTCGTAGGCTCTATTTCACTCAGAAGTCATTTATGTGGTAATACTCGGTAATTAATTCTGGAAACTAAAACTAAACAAAAAATGAAATCTTTTTAGTGTTATCGAATCATAAAATATAACTGTTTTTTTTTTACGAATTAGGGAAGATAATTAAAAGCAATAATAACAAACATTTTCACAATTAACAAACAAATTTCATATTTCTTAAGCTTAACAACGAATTTCTTGATTAATTTAGAGTCACTGTGGCCCATTTGCCTTAAAATATACTGCGAGCACTAGATGGCGCCACATAGAGTAAAGCATTTGTGGGCTACAAAGGATACTTATACAAGCACACTCTATTAACATTTTGTCGGTCAATCGCTTCTTATTGTTATTATAATTATTATTGATTTTATGTCGCACATATTAATAATCACACCTAAATTTAATAAATTTTGTAAACCAAAAGTCAGTTGATATAATTTTCGAATATCGCACACACAAACACTTATGAGCTTGTCTATGTATGTGTGCCTGCAAGCGTCTGTGTGCCGAACAAATGTCAAACACACGATGACGATCAAAACAAATTAGCAATCACACACACTCACACAAGTGCGTTCAGTCAGAGACACGCACACACGTCAATGTGTGGACAGAGCACATGCGCAAAGTACTGCTAAAGAGTCGCGTAAACAGTAGATAAAAGGTGTTGAGAAAGAGCAAAAATTGTATATGTGTATGAATGTGTTTGTGTGTAAGTATTGTTATATTTAGTACAGTTTTTGTTGCTGCTCCAGTTGCTGTGATTCTAAGCTGCGTAGTGCTTGGAGTGTGGAAGTCATCACTTCTGATACTGCTACTGTTGTTGTTGCTATTGTTGTACTGCATTATGCAGTCTTTAATTTACACATAACAACAACAAAATATTTTATTATGATTCCACGACACGACAACGACGACAACGCAAAACACATTGTCGAAAAAATTCTAGCAACGCAGTAGTCTTTTGAAAGCGGCAGCGTAGAACTGACAACAGTCGTCGTCACAAACGTCACAGCAAAAGAGAGGCGGAAAGAGAGAAGCGACCACAAACAAAAAGCATTTTGATGAACATGTACATATACCAGTGTTGCCGAATCAGCTACTTTGTAGCTAGATCTGGCCACTTTTAAGGCCGATTGCTACAAAAATTTTAAAACAGCTATTAGCTACAAATCTAGCTATTTTGAAAAGTTATATTTAGCTGAAATAAAAGTCAACAAATATGGGAATTGGTTGTATATTTGATAGTTTCGATATTTTTTTGAGAGAAATTTTCAACACCATTTGGCAAAGTGTATTGCATCGATATCTTTTTCAATAACAACCACTCAAAAAGTTAATATCTTTTTGCAAGCGTCACTCTTAAAGTTAAAAATTCCGAAAGAAGTATATAATCAAAAATGCCGAAACCCATGAACATTAGAAAAGTACCAGCAAAGTGTACCTTAGAAATGATATATAAAGGAGTTATAAAAGCAATAGCGTTGAAAATTATGAGTTGGTGGTCATCGATGAAATAATAACAATCGTGGATTAAAAAGTGGAATTTTCATTAAAAAAAAATTTTAGCTACTTTTTCAGCTATTTTTGAAGATAGTTAGCTACTTTTAGCCATCGCTTTAGCTACTTTTGCTGAAAAAGTTTCGGCAACACTGACATATACGCAAGAGAAGAGAGCGCTGCGTGTTGTGCGAGTGTGTGCGTGACTCGAGAGAGCATGCAAATAAAAGCTGCAGGAGAGCGGCATTTAACGGTTTAACGATAAATTTCTTATTGGACTTGTGTAAATGCCAATAAAACATTACATATAAGGCAGAAGAAGCAGACACAATAGAGAGCTGGTCAAGAACAGCAGCCCCATAAATATTAACAACCTACGACAATATGCAAATGTGATCATCAATGTTCAGTTTGGGTGCCTCTCTCTGAGTGAGTTGCTCTCTTACGAGAGGCTTCGCCGTTTGTCGTTGGCGTTGGCGCCTAGAACTTTCTACAATTCACAAAAACAACTGTCGAGTGCGATTTATTTTATTTGTTGTTGTCGTTGCTGTTTTTAAATTTGCCTCCGCGTCTGTTATTGTTATTGCTGCAGCTGCTTTTTGCTGTTGTTTACGCATTTAGAAGCAGCGATTGAGTGTGTGTGTGTGTGTGTGTTTGCTTGGCTGTGTTATTATTTTGGTAAGGCTAATAAAAAACACATGTATGCATGCCTGCATGTTTGTCTGTATGCATCTGTGTGCATGAATTTAAGGCAGCTCTTACTCTATTGCTCTCTCACTCGCTCTTCATATGCATGGCCACTTTATTTTGCTTTCTATGTGTGTGTGCCAAGTAAAAAATGTAAACAAACTGATTATCATCCAATGCAATGAATAAATAACAAAGACTGCTTTAATCAAAGCTCAACCTCTATATACCCTGTAGTAAATGAAATAACAAAATGAATTCAAGAAAGTTTAACAATGAAAGATTAATAAAAAATTATTTGTATTATTTAAATAAATATTTTTGTTTCATTTTTAGCAAAATAAAATTGCAAAACTTGGGTATATTGCAGTCGAGCAAACTCAACTGATGTGTAATTACTTGTTTTTGCAGGAGGGGGAAGTACTCAAAATTTGAAATAAATATATTCTGAATGGAAATCTACATACTTATGGAGTACAAAGTACATCTTCTCTGACAGATTTGTATATTTGCGCAACTTTATACTGGCAACAGAATGCGCTCAGATTTAAAGACAACAAAAAAATCCCTCGGGCAATTTAAATAGCAAAATAAAAAAAATAACGCTTTAATTAATCAAAATATTTCATATTTAATTCGAAATACTGTAACTCATTTTAAACTCTCGCCTTAATTTTATTTACATCTTAAGACAAATACATTCTTAGATTTGTATCCACAGCTACCGTTAGGTTTTGCACACACCCAAACAATAACAAAATACTAGTCCAAATTCTTGCATAACTTTCCAAAACAGTTCACTCTCTTCCTACTCCTTTTGTTCCTCCTTCTTACTGCTTACACTCTCTACCTTCACCCCCTACCACCACCAGCCCACCCCAGTCCTCGTGAAGTCGAGCTTCCAGCCAAGCTGGCAACACTGCGCGCACAGCTAAACAACTTTGCAATGAATGAGTAAACAAAAACAAACGCTGACGTCGCAGTCGCCGCGTCGCTGCTGTCGTTTACATTGGTTGCTTCTACTTTTGACTGCTGCCGTCGTCGCTGCACTTTGCTGCTGCTGCTGCTTTTTCCCTTGCACTTTTCATTTGCCACCTCGCCCCAGGGGAGCCGTAGCAAGTATTTTATAAAAGCGCATGCGAGAGAAAACAAAACCACGCGAATTACACACACAACAACAAAAACAATTGCTACTGCTCCAACAACTACAACAACAATAGGAAACGCATTTTATAAACACAAACAAACTGAAAAGGAGATTGGGACGCGACGGGGGGCTGGCATATTAAATGAGTGGGAGAGGGACAACAGGGCCTAGCTGAGGGCAACGGTATTAAACGTAGTCAACGCGTGTGGCGGCAACGCTGCCAACGCTTGCGCCAGCGTTAACGTCGCTGCCTGGCCTAACCACAACATTGCGGGACGCGAGCGCCAGCAGAAAAAAAAACAAGCAGAGACTTTTTGTTGTTGTTTGCTGTCTTGGAGAAAATGCCGCAGCAAAACAATTGTAAAATATGAGCAAAAATACAGCCACACACACATCCGTACGCGTATTGGTGTGTACACACATACAGACTTTCATGCACAAACAACAATGGGGGTGCAGAGGGTTGGCGTGAGCGTGGGCGTCACTGTCGCTGCCTGCACACGCAAATAATAATGACGCAAAAACAAAAACACGAGACCTGAGCGCTGAAAAACAGTAAAAAGTGCAAGCAAATAAAGTGTGAAAGAGAGAGATAGATGGAAAAAGGGGAAGGAGAATAAAAGGTAAATGGAATTTCAACTTGGTAAAATGTTTCATGTTGCCACAACAAGTATACCTGACCAAGTTGCACAAACAAGTCGTACGCATTGCCTGACTGATACGTCCACCGCCCACATTGTCGCCACACACAAAAACGGGACAGCCATAACGAAGTGTTATATTATAATATTTATTTTCTAAAAACAACAGAAGAGAGCAGAGGAACACAGCTTCAACAGCAATAACAACGACAACAACAATACTACTACTACTACTACTTGCCATTTTGTTTTGATAAGTCTGACAAACAACAGCTACAACAACAACAGCAATAACTATGATGGCAACATCAACACAGAACAAGTGAAAACTACACACAGCGTTGAGTAAAAACAAAAGCAAACAACAAAAACGAACGCCAAACGAATCACAATCACACGCACACATAAACATGCACATCAGTACATACAAACATACATACAGTATATTCGGTTGGAGGGGGGTGCCACTGAGGCAACCACAATACTAAACATTACAAAAACAACTCCGCTGGCAAGTGCTACGCGCATTTCGCCGTGCAAAACAAACATTTCATCACACACACGAAAACAGAGCATGCGAACGAACGACAATATCAGAGACAGCACTCTCTCTCTCGCTCTCCCTTGTACATCCCCACGCTAGCCCACTACAACTAAAGCTTTCTTGCTTGTCTGGCGCGACAAAGCAAATACATAAAAACAGCTCACACACATATTTACATAAATACTAGGTGTACATGCACACACTGGCGCAGACTCTTCAAGTAACTCAGGCCAATGCCTCACACACACAACGGCAAATTCTTAGAAAAATTTATGCGTAAAATTTTAATTCTGTTTTGATCGTCAAAAACAAAAACAACAGATACACGAGCTTACACACGAACATGCGCGAGCACACACGAGTCGGGAGTGAGAGAGATAGCGTTGCTGTTTGACGTCTTTGTTCCTCTCACATGATCGGCAACAAAAACAGCAAGTCATTTGCGCACATGGCGGTCCATTTCGCTCTCAATTGGCGCTCTCTCGCTCTCTTAAAGCACAGTTAAGTTTGCGCTTGTTTTGACTGAAATTAACACTACAAAAACCAACGGGGCTTGAATGCCTTACATAAATATGCATGTGTTAGATGAACTTCTGATTGATTGGATTTAACACCTGTCAGTTTCTTGGAAATTGAGTGTGCGCTTTGTTTATATTAACTACACCAGCTATTAATGAACTACTATGATGTCGCGCATTAACAAGTGTTATACACGTCATGCGACAGTTTAAATATGCGCATTTTTAACGTTGTTTATATGAAAGTGTAAATGACATTCACAACGCACTGTATAAACCCCAAATCCTTTTCTACAAACGCTTTGCAAGTTTAAAGTTGATGAAATGTTATTACCCGATTTCCTCATTGTGCACATACAACACTTGAAGATACAGATACATGAGCTGATTCATAAAAACTGCAAGCAGAGCACATTTTATTCGCCTGTGTTTTCTGTGTTTGTTAAAAATTTTCAGCAAAATATTTGCTGAGTAATTAAACGAGTATTTTATATTTTTAAATTATTAATAAATTTCTTTTAAATGCCAGTATTTTGTAATTTTTACATTCTGTAAATATTTCTGCGCTTTTAGTAAATATTTCAACATATTAGAAATTATTGCTTCGATTAAATTTTCAATTAAAAAGGTATTAATTAATTTATATACAAGTGCCATAAATCACTTTAGATCAAAATATTTAAAGTCCAAAAGTTTATAAGAATGATAGCAAAATTTCCAAAATTGCCTAAAGGAATTAAGTCAACGGGGGTTACTTTAAGCTTTTAATTGCTTTTTAAATGCTAACTATGCAACTTTTTATTGAAATTAAATAACTAAACTACTTATAATCCCTCTATAAATATACTGCAATCCATATATTTAATATTCATGAATAAGAATATTCTTCTAGTATTTCCTTGTTTACAGGTTATAAATTCACTCAATTTTTCCAAGAAACTGCTTGAGGTATAATGAAATTGTCTGTTTGATATTTAAGTTTTGCATTACTCAAGTGTAAATCAAAACATTTTGCTGCAAATTGCATATAAATTTGTTTGTTATCTTATCGGAAAGGTAAATAAAATACTTTTAGCAGTTGCCTCTGTGCGAGAAAAGCTGTGACTCACTGTCAGTATCTTGCATATTTGTACAGAAGATGTGTATGCCTGTGTATTCAGTGTTCTCAGTAAGCGGAACAGATCTTAAAGTTCACACTAGCGTCGTGGTCATTAAGGGTTAAACAAGGGTGTTCAACTAGTCGGTAAACAATTTATTGTTTGTCACTGTTATGTGTCTCTTTCTCTCTCTCTCTCTCTCTCTCTCTGCCTCTCTTTGGCTGTCTTTCTGTGCTTCGATTACGCATATGGTTTATTTATGCCAACGATTACTCACCGCTCCAAAATATTTGAGCTCTTTGGTCTTGATGCGTCTGTGGTGGTGCTGCTGCTGCGCTGCGGGTGTTGCTGCTCCAGTTGCTGTTGTTGTGGACGTTGTTGTTGTTAGCGTGGCACCACCGATGGGACCCGTGGCACCACCGTTTGCTGCCGCTGCAATTGTACTGTTCTCATAGGCAGCGGCCGCAACTGCAGCAGCGGCAAGGCCATTGAGGCCGTTATGCGTTGTCGCCGACGAGGTGTTGACACCAACAACATTGTTGCTACCAGGTAATCCACTGAGACTGCCACCGCCTGCTTCCATGAAGTCGAAGCGCTTGAAGGCATACCATTTGGACGGATTGGGTTGAATGCCTTGATAGATTTTTACAAACATTTTATGTTTCTCCCGCCGATACTGCGTCAGCAGGACGTTCATCTTACGCTCCACCTCCGCCTTGCTGCACCCGAAGCGATCAGCAATCTCTGACCAGGCGCGAAACCGACAAAGTTTATCCTTGTACTTGGGATCGGCTCGGTTCCAGAGTTCGGTGTGGCAGCGGTATTGTTCGATGAGTTCCAGGGCATCGTCATTGGTCCATTCCATGTTTTTGGGTGAAATGTCACCAACGCCACTCCCACTACCACCACCTCCGCCACCACCACCACCTGCGATACCCACAATGCCCACTGTGCTGGCGGTGTAACTAGGGGGCAGGGGAATAATGTGCTGCTGTTGCTGCTGTTGAAGGCGATGATGTTGTTGTTGCTGCTGCTGATAATGTTCTGCTGCTGCTGCGTTTGCGGCTACCACGTTCTCTGAATTGTAGTTCATTTGCTAAAGCGTAACTCTCTTATTCACACTCTCTTCTCTTCGCCGCTCTTCTGTTGTCTGTTGTCTGATCTCTGCTGCTGCTGCTGCTTCTGCTGCTCTGCTTACTCGTCGTTGCTTTGCTCTAACGCTGAGCTTTTTGTCTTGCAGTTATGCTTCTCTCTTTGCTGTTGTCTCTTTGTTTCTCTCTCTTGTTATCTGCTGTCTGTTATTGTTTTTCGTTTCTTCTTTTTTATTTGAGTTTCAAGGAATGTCATGCGAAATGCATTTATTTAATCAGCATCTTTTGATTTGATCCTTGGTAATTTACTAAGCACGCGTCTTCTTAACACTGCAATTAAAGTGAAACGAAAAGGAATTTCGGTTAATTTGTCTATTCATTAAGTTATGTACACGTAAAAGCTTAAACGTTTTCATTTCGATGGACTTGTTAATTGATTTGACCAACTTGTGATAAAAATACTAACATTTTATTTTGCACAAAAAATAATAAATTTTCTATACTTTTATTAAACTGTTTTATTTGCTTATTGGCATACAAACAAACATTTGCAGAGATTAGTTTGCGTAGTTCTATTCATATTTTTTTTTTTTTAAATCATTTTTTATGGTTTGTTTTTTTTGCTTAATTCTGAAATTCATGCTTAGTTTTTAAGTCACTCAAATCGGAAATTTATTGTAATTTATAGAAAAAGTTTTAATCAATTCGAATATGTAGAAAAACACTTTATCAGAATGACTGGCAATTTCCTGGTCTCACTATTTTCAAGTAGAACAATAGACTCTGACCTTTAGAAAGTATATTATTGATAAAACTTGGCTAATTATTTTAAGTAGCTTCATTTTTAACAAATTTAGGATTTTTTGTAATTGGATTAATCCAGAAACTCTTTCAAACACACAAAAAGTTCCGTTTGAATATGATACTAATCCGTTATCAATTTGCTGGCAATTAAAGTTGCTTTTCCCGAAGTTTCTTAAAGACATATGGGAATTTTTGAAATTTTTTGTAAAGTCGGACAGTAATCAGACTATATGCATGTACATTAGTCACTAGCACTTTTATCATCAAACTTGTCGGAAAAGTGTGCCGTTGTCAATGACGAGGCATTTTTCCTTGGCATGAATCAACATTAGTCGAATGCGAATAGAAAATTTTCACGAAAAGCTTGCCATAGGCGCTAAGAAAACACGAACGAACAAGAAGAAGAGACGCGTTTTTGCCATAATGTCACAAGTCACAAAATCAGCAGAAAATGCTAACAACATCGATAACAGCAAATCCATTCACAATAGACGGAAGCTATTTCGCACTCACACACAGACACACACAGGCGCACACAAATGCATGCGCGCACAGTGAGAGCCAGGGACACGTGCGCATTCATTCGCACAAACTGCGCGGCAAGCTTCACACACACACACACACACACACACGACATATACACGCACACATCTCACTTTTACATCAATCTTTGTCGCACGATTTCGCTTCCTGGTCAGTGCGAAAAGACACAGTGTGCTTTAAATACACATACACACACACACACACACGCGCTAGTATGTATGTAAATGTATTTTAACATTTTGGCATACATTGCACAATTAATAAACTTTTTAGTTATTTGCCTTTGTTTAGCACAAATTTTTGCGCAGAAAGCAAATGTTGCTGCGCAATCAGCTGGATGAATCACAACGGTAAACAAAATACACACTCGCATACACTTACACGCACACGCACTCACGCTCTGACTTGTCTGATTTCTATTTGCTTCATGTTTTTTGTTGTTTTGTATTTTAGTACATTTTATGTTTAATTAGTTTAAATTTACAAACACACATGTCTGTGTTTTTTTATTTTATGCCTATTTTTAGAACTTGTATTTTTTACGCATTTTTTTTTTCAAAGCACAAATTTTCAATCTGTATGTTTGCATAATAAAAATTTTATTGTTTATTTAGCTGAGATGTTGTAGTTTTTTGTGGATATCTTTTCGGTTAAAGTAGCACAGTTTTGTGGGATTTACTGGGAATTTCGCGTTTACTTTTAATATTATTATTAACACTGCTTGGATTTTCCAGACAAATTAATTTGCATATTGGGGAATTGTTAGATGTCTCAATTTGTATTCTGAATAAAAACTGATTTGGGGTTTTTTTTTTGGATCAGTTTGTCACTCTTTAATTAAATATAAATTCACAATTTGTCATTTAGCAACTGGTGTAAATATACTTTTTGCTGCACGCAAATACACTTTTTTTTAGCTCTAAGTTTATCTTTGTCAGCCTTCTACTTTTGTTGTTTTCGAAAAACAAATTTAAACAACGCAAAAAGTAAACATAAAAAATCAGATCAAAAACTTAAAAATACATTTCAAGGCGCGTAAAAACACACACACACAAACACTCATACGGACACAGCATTGGAGTGAGCGAGACAGAGAACGAGCGCTCTCGATTCAAACGAAATAATATTTAAATTGTAATCATTAATTTTATTATTTTTGCTTCATACTTTTTTGTTTTACACCTTTTTCTTAATTCACATTTCTTGGAATTTTGGCGCATTCCGTTTTCAAAATATGCTTATTTATATTTTTAAAGCCGTTTCGTTTCTCCTTGTACATATTTGCATTTGTATTTGTTTTTCCGTTATTTGTTTAGCAAACACAATAACAACATCAGCATCTTGTCTCCCTCGCACGCACAAGCACACGCACACTGACAAACACTTGCACCGTTCGCGATATTATTATTTTGATTATTACTTTCTTCTTCTGCGCGCCCAAAAAAATGATTCGTGTACGCGTTTCTCTCGTTAACCACAAACGAACCGCTCTCGAGCAACGACTGCTAACGTCTGAACCGCTATGAACTGTGCGTCGCTTTTTCCCGACAAACACTGACAAACTTATTGAAATCGATTTGTAACGAACCCAACCAACTAACAACGACGCCTCCGACTGAGACAGTGACTCTGACTGAGACTGAGACGGAGACGTAGACCGAGACAGAAACTGCGACTGCGACAGCGACAGCGACGCTTCGCTGCTGGCCGAGCTGCGTATTGAAATGAAATTTCTCGTTGGACAGTTTGAATGAAATGAGCACAACGCACCAAGAGGCACACATACTACATGCATATTACACTCGTGTGTATGTGTATAGAGAACACAAGGCAGCGCTGTCGCGGCGCGCCGCCGTTGACGTCAACATCAGCAGAGCAGCCACGTTCGGTAAACAGTTGTTTCGTGGAAAAACAAGCCGAACATCATCATGAAGTTGCTGTTGTGAAATTGTACGGTGCTTTGTCATGCTTAAAAACAACAACAACACCAACAGCGGACGATCTGAGTACGCGCCAAAACACAAAAACGAGGGCAGCCACCAGAGTTTCTGGAAAAGTGTATGCAAAATAAAGTGTGCCCCATGAGATATATACAAGCTCAAATAATTTATTTATTTATTAGTAACATAGCCATATTAATTTTTTTATAATGAAATGCATATCAATAAAGTAAATTAATTTATAAAATATTTACGTGCAACTAATTTGAATATTTAAATATTGTGTGCAATTACGCCAAGGTCGTAATGCAAAACATATTGAACAGACCTCGCACGAAGGCTAGTTGCTCTTCACCAACACATGCGCAGCGAGTCAAACAAACAAATAAAATGTGAAGCAGAAATGGCAAAAAATTAAACAAACAAGTAGACAGGAGCGGTTCAGGTTTGAATACAGTTGTTAGCGAGCGGTTGACGGGCGGGGTAGGGCGGTTTGTCCGGGGCGGCTATGGCGAGGTCGAGTTGAACGAACGAAAGCATAAGAATAACACACTTCAAAAATCCAAAAAACCTGCGCGGCAAAAAACCAAATAAAAAATTATACAAAAATTTCTACTACGTCGTAGTAAAATTTAGAAAGGTTTTTTTTTTGTAGAATTTCGCCTCAATATGGCATTTGCTTAGTTATTTGTTTTTGTTTAGTTTTGTTTGCTCGTTAACTGAGTGATGGGGTGGCCATGGGTGTGTGTTAGTGCTGTGGGGGGAGGGAGGTAGGCATGTAGTTGTGCCAGAGCAGGTGCTGCACTACGTTTGCTATCGCCCCATTCAGCCTGCTCTTTCGCTCTCACAGTTACACTCTCTCGCACTCACACTCACATCCAGCCGTTGTTTCCCATTTCGTTGTCCCGTTTACCGCAGACCCGCTTGCTTGTTTGTTTGTTTTGCGTGCCGTGTTTTATTGTTTATGGTACTGTCGTTGTTGTTGCTGCTTGGTGCGTAGTTTTTACGTTCGTCATCGTTGGTTTGGTATTTCCGTCTTCAGCTAAGGCTGACGCTGACGCTGACGCTGACTGCGCTGATACACATACACACTTATACAAACATATGTACATATGCATATGCACGATATACATACGTACATACATATGTATAAATGTGTGTATAAATGTTTGTAGTTCGCCTTGAGCGCCGTCGTCATCGACTTCTGCAGTTGTTCAATTTTCTGCTATGCTAACAAAAATGCATTTGTGTACGTATGCACAAACACAAAAATATACATGCATACTTGTGTGTATTTGTTTGCATGTGTGTAGTTGTAGTTGTTATTCATTCTTATTTGCCTCCATTTCTGTCATAGCAGCTGTTTTTGTTTTTGTAACCGCCAGCGCTGCTCGCAGTCGACGTCGCTGTTGTTCTTGTTGTCAAAGTGCACTGCGTTTATACACAGTGCGTGGGAGGCATAGAAAAAAATGCTTGTTGTTGTTATTGCTGATTCTCTCGTGCGCAAACTCTCACGTGCGTCTACAGAAAGAACAATATTGCCCGTTCGCTTTTATAATAGGAATTGAGTATGAGTATGAGTGTTTGAAAGACTTGTTTTGTCTAATGCGCACACTGGTACAAAGTTTGTGAATAATTCATTCACTATCAAATTTTCATTCAGCCTGTTGCGTGCGTTTGTACTTTATTGTACATCAACAATTTACTGCAGTGAATTTTGCACTTGTTTTAATATCTTTAAGCCACTGTGCGCAGTTCAAAATGCTAATTGGTACAAATCCGTTTGAACTCTTCGTTGCGCGTTTATCTAGACTGTATGTGTGTGTGTGGGTGGTCAGTAGGCTAAGTCATAATGTTTGAAAGCAAGGGACGAAGCTTTGCTGCCTCTGCCGACTACGACGCCGCAAGCAAACACTTGTTTGCACAGGAGCCCAAACTCACGAAGAGTGACCGAATGAGAGAGCGCGATAGTGTATGTGTGAGAGCATTTCCAACTAGGAAGCGTCGTGAAAGCAGCACCAGTGCGACGCGAGCAGCGCAGTCGCTGCTTGTTTACAATGTTTGTGCGTGGGTCGGCGTCGCCGGCGTGCACAAGACAGGCTAACTAAATGTACAGAAATTAAGACGTGTTGAAAGCGAGTGCGAGGACGACAACGAAAGACCTGACCCGAGCAACAGCCAAGACGAGCCGAGCCATACCCTCCCACACAGGCAGACGCGAGCAGCGACGTCGACGTTGACGCTAGCGCAGCTGAAGGTCATTATGCCGACGTTGTCGTAGTTGTCGTCGTCGCTGCTTTGCTTGAGCTTTTTGCGCTGCTTGTTTTTTATTGTTGGACTTCGGTTGTGGAATTGTGTAAACATCAGTGGCAGCGACGGTAACTGCGACCGCGACAGTGACAGCGACAGCGACGCCGACACCAACGACAACGGCGGCAATGACAGCAACAAAAACAAAGGCAACGCTGGCATTCCGAGTAAACAAAGTTTTTTTTTTCTCCCCTAGCAGAGACAATGCAAGAAAGTTGGGTCGTGCATGGAGGAGAAAGGAAAGAAGATGGAGGCAACGCAGAAGCAAAAGCAGAGGCAGAGACAGAGGCAGAGGCAGTAGCAGAAGCAGGACAGAGGAAGACGACACAAAGGCAACGGAATTCAGGCGGCGGACGAAAGCAGAGCTAATGAAGATGAGCCTGATGTGTTGTTGTTTCGTTGTTATTGTTGTTTACTTTTGGCCGTTGGTAGCTTTTGTTGCTCGGCTACAAAAATATGCAAAAACAACAACTGAAGCAGCACCGACGGCGGCAGCAACAAAAACAAAGCGAAAAATAAGCAAGGCAGTGAATACGTAAATAGAAGCAATGAACTTAATTATTTGTTGCTGCTGACCATGTTGTTGTTCTTGTTGTTGTTGTTGATGCTCTTGTTGCCAAGCTCTGTGAAAGGGAAGGTGAGCATGAGAATTAAAGCGCACGTGTGTGTGCGTGTGTGTGTGTGTGTGCACGTGTATGCGTGTACATGTGTGTTTTTATTTGTATTTGTATGTTTCTTGGTACGCATTTGTGCACAGAACATTGTAAATTCCAAAAACATCGAAATGTCGTTGTTTTGCCCATTCATTGTAAATTATCGCTAATATTAAATATGATTTAAAATTACTTTTAAAACGAAGCACTATTGTAAAATTCACAGCTGAAAAAGTCTACAAAATTCAGTTTAATAAATGTATTTAAGGGCTTAAGTGGGTTTCATAGACTGAAAATATGAAGATGTCCAAAAAGTTGTGTTTATAATTGCTTATGGTAAAATATTTATTTTAAATATTTAACTGTATATGTAAAAAACATATTTCACAGTAGTTTTTGGAAATTTTCATAAACAATTTTTGATAATACAGCCGTTGGGACCCCATGACCTATAATCTGACCATTGGCGTAGTCAGATATCTTATGATTGGATAATCTCAAATTAAAAATTCAAACATATTCTATTAATAGCTGTTAAAATCTCGTATTTGAGCAATGGAAAATATTAAAATTTCAGTTTTGAAATCAAAAGTGCAATTTTGCTGTAAAAATTTGCACGATGACATTAAAAAATCCTTAAAATGAAGAAAAAAGAATGCATTCGTTTACGTAGGAGTTTATATCATGTAAAAGTTTACAAAATTATAAAAAGATTGGCTCATAACTTTTCGTGAAATTGTGAGCAACGATTTAAAAAATAGATTTTCGTGAAAAACGTGATAAACTGCTACAAATCAGAGACAAATGATCTAAAAACAGCGGAACTCCAAATGAATCTTATTTTATAATAATATTTGTACATAATCTAATAAAAAAAAAGGAATCTTTTCAAATGTGGAAAACTAAAATTAAAAAGATCCTTTGAATTTTTACCTAATAATATTGTTGTACATAATCTATTATAAAAGAAGGAGGCGTGGCAGACCCCATAAAGCAAATATAATCAGCAAAAAGCCGAGAATCCATTTCCCCCCTCCTTCTTCTGTCTGTCATTTTGGAAACCTTAAATTTAGAAATGTAAGAGCTACAAGTTCTACTTGGTGTCAAACGATCAGCCTATTTAGTCAATCAAACAAGAATCTTTTTTTTTTTCGATGCCACGCCCCATTCGCCCACAATAAGCAAAAAACTGGACACACCTCGGAAAAATTGGTGTTTTCGCAAATATCTCAGTAACTATGGCACCTAGGATCACCAATTCTGAATGGAGGTTCCTAGCGACGGCATAGTTGCATTGCCATTTAAAATTTTGATTACCCCCCCCCTTTTCCCCCCTTTTTTCAAAAAGTCTGGAACCTTCAATGCCGGGTTGGCGACTTGTTCGTATCGTACAGTGTTGTATTTATATAATGACTAAATATATTAAACTATAAAAGGCGCTTTTAAATCGGACCATAAACAAGAAAATAACTTACAATCTTGATAATTGATACGCACATATCAACCCAAGCGAGATAGAAACACATAAGCACATGTTCGAAGTTTTCGCCCGGGGCAGCGCGCGCCCAATACACACATACAACATATTTGCATCATATACATAGTGCCAAACGTATGGATCCATTCAAACAAACAATGTGTGTTTGATTATGCTTAGATTGTTTTTGTTTCAACGTGTTTTAATGCAAGTAATTCACATTGTAATATCTCGATACCGATTTTAATAAGTTTAATCGGGCAATGAGAAGTATTATAAGTACTTTGATTTTTTTATTTCTATAAATTAAGTTAGAATATACATGGAGTTAAGAAAAAAAAGTTAAGTTGACTGCAAGTCTTTTATTGTTGTACCCAAAATCAAAAAATAAAATTATTTTTCAGTGTGTAAATAGTTTCTTGACAGACTGTATGTATTTACTCTGAAAAACTAAAAATATTAAGCTTAGTAGAAGTTTCTAATTTTATAAAAGTGTTTTGTTGTATTATATTTATTTTCTCTATGGTGTTTCATCGTTTCTAAAAGATCTGTTGACTGTTGTGGATCCGTGGATGAAATGATTGGTTTAATAACTGTTTCGATTACTTAGCCTAACAAACGAGAGATCTGCATTAAGATAATTTTTGGAAATAGGTCTCCTTGGCTAACTCCTTCTCTTGACTACCGCATAGTGATTGATTAAAGATATATGGTCCACAAATGATAAAATGTCATTAAGGATTCAATTATTTAAAACTTAGCAAACTAAAATGTTAAAAATTCTGTTTAAATTTAGTTATGAATTCAAGTAAAATCCGACAACTTCTCTTGAAATGGAGCTGTAATCAATTGACTAATTCTAAGAAAATAAATGACCTAAGAAATTGCCGTTGTAATCAGTTGAAAACACGTTTAATTCCAAAGTGGGCTATAAGTTGGTCAACAACTAGACACACACACACACAGAGGCACCCTCAACGACAGTGTCTGTGTGAAGCCAAGGCTCCGACTAGCGACAACCCTGAAATGCAGCTGGTGGCAACAATGACTTTTAAGGTTAAATCGTACAAAAATGGGTAAATTCTTTTGCACCTACCACCCACCTGGAGTTCACGTGTTTTCTACAAAAAATGCAATGCAAAAAATGCTTAATTAATTAATTTTTTGGCAGCGCTGGCAATTTGTGTTTGTCTATGTGTGCCAGTGTGTGTGTGTGTGTGTGTGTGTGTGTGTGTGTGTGTGTGTCATTGTTATTGTTAACAGTTGTACTTTTGCGAATTTACAACGGTAATGAAAGCAAAACAACTTTGCTACAAAACCAAAAAAAGAATAAAACAAAAACATAAACAAGTTTCTGCTGAATGCACACAAAATGCCAAGCAGAAGGAAGAGAGAGGGAGAGTGGGAGATGGAAAAAGCGGGGGAGTAAAGGGCAGTGCGAAAGAAGGAACGAAAGAAAGAATGAAGAAAGAGGGGGACCAGCAAAAAAAAAAAAAAAAAAGTGAAATAAATTGGTTAGTAAATAAATGCTACAAGCGTATTTTCGTCAAAACAATGTCAACAGCAACAATGGACAGCAGTTCAGCATAAAACAAATAAACAGTAAAAAACAACAACAACAATAACAAGACTACAATAATAATGCAACTTGTTCTAGCTAAATATACAATGCATAAAAAACAAATACAAATACAACACTCGAAATACATTTTATCATAATTGCGTTGCACATAGTTGCCACTGTTCTCTGTCTCGCTCTACGTCGCTCCTCTCACTCTTTTCCTGTACGTGTGTGTGTGTGCCTGTTTTGGCCTTAGCGGATTGACAAAGTGTAAACACAATTGGAAAAAAGCGTTGCATAAAACCAGGCGCAAGGTTGGCCACAATTCACACTCTGACAGCCAGTCAGCAGCAAGGAGGGTGACACCAACCAGCATATACCCTGCTCGGCATTTGCTACATACGCTTTTTTTCAAAGATTACATAGTCAAAGGAGTTTAATTGTCACGTTTAGTAAATTTTAATCTCTTTAACCCACTAGTGCCTGCATGTGTTTGTGGAATAATATCATCCATACGTTGTTATAAAGTCAGTGTTTCCCTCACTTGTTTTTTTTAGCCTTTTCCAAAAATATCATTAACCGCTTTTTATGCTAGCACAACACTCTGCTGCGTTTTAATTACAGGGTATGCACACGATACTCCTCTTTAGTTAGTGGCTGCAAAATTAAATTATTATACATTGTAGATCAGAAATTGTACGAGACTTGGTGCATAAAACAAAATGGAGTATTTATAGTGGGCTCTGACCACTTAATATGAACGTCAGTCGAGTTGAATTCTTTCGTTAAGAGCACCTCAATGCTAAGAAATTATAGTTAAAACAAAAGGGAAATGTCAAAAACGCAGAGACCTCATCCCCGCTGAGGCAACGAGCTGTGCAGTGGGGGGAAAGGGGCAGCCGTAATATAAACGTTGGTGCTGCCCTTGTTGTTGCTGCGAATGAAATACAATAAAATTTTAAAACAAACAAATGCAAACATACAAACACACACAATCACTCACTCACTCACTCATACACACAAATACAATTGCAGCTGCAGAGATACAACAGGCACAAAAGAAGGAGCAATGCGAATGCGACTAATGAGCACCAAAACAACAACAACAGCAGTAGCAGAGCAGAGCAGCAGACGACGCTGCTAACGTTGACGTTGACGTCGACGTCGACAACGACGGCGGGTGCGTCGTTGCCGCCAAAGCTTTGAAATAAACAAATAGAGCTAAAAACAACAGAAACAACAACAAGAACAACAAGGACAGCTGTGTTGTAGTAAAACGCTTATTTACGCATACAATTGCAAGGGAGAAGAGCAAACTGAGGCGCAGCGGGCGTATCAACAGTTGTAGTAGAGCGAGAGAGAAAGACAACAAATGATGACAGGAGGACGAATTTGGGAGAAGCTTTGTTTGCAGAGCGTAGAGAGCAGCACACATATACATACACAAACAGCACACGATTGCATGCTTGTATAGATGTTTGTATGTATTTACAGTGGTGCGAAGCTCATTTAATTCAGAGCACTTGTAAACATTTATATTTTAATTAATAAATATTCAAATTGAATACAAAACAAGTAAGACAGGCTACAGTCGAGTGAGTCAACTAGGCGTAGTTCTGTAGTCTAGTCTGGTGAATTTAGCAGTAAAGGTACGATACACATAATATGTAAATTTGGTTCCTATAACTTTAGTCGTTTCCCAGTTATTGTCATCTGAAAATAGTTTTTTAAATATGCGGGCTTGGCAGGTGGCGAGGCATCAATTTAAAATTATCTTTATCTGTACAATTATCTTTATCTTACGAAGTAAACGGACTTTCATTCCAAATTTAGTGGCTCTAACTCTTATAGTCTCTGAGATCCAGATGTTCAGAGAGACAGACAGACGGACATTGCTATATCATCTGCATCAACAGATGCTGATCAAGAATATATGTATGTATATAATTTTTAAAGTCGGCCACGCCTTTTTCTGCCTGTTACGCACATTTCGCTTCTGAGTCAGAAGTTCTGGCAAACGTTATAGACCCCTCTACTCTATAGATTACGGGGACTACTTTGATTATATTATTTAAAATACAAGTCACAGCTTTTAGCAAAAAGGGACCCACTGTGCGTGTAACATGTACGAGAAGTGTAACTGTTTATGTGTGTTATGCCTGAAGAACAAACTCCAACTAAAATTCTACGCCCCCTGCCATAGTCCAGGCTACGACCCAATATACTGGGTGCATTTTCTATTTCGTTTTGTTGGCCCAAAAGTTTGTTGAGAACATTAGCAAATGTTTGTTTTAGCCAAACGGAATATGCTTCGTTTGCTTCATCATCATCATCATCAGCAGTAGCAGTGGCAGTGGCAGTAGCATCATTATCATCATTGCATTGCCTTGTTTTGTAGCATTTCATTTGCTTGTTGGTGTGGGCGTCTCTCTCTCTCTCTCTCTCTAGCTCTCTCTCTGTGTGTTTGTGTGTCTGTGAGTATGTGTGGGTGTCTTGCTTTGGCTTCTTCTTTCGTTCTTTCATGCCCACTGCCCTTTTCACTCAGATCTATTGTTGTTGTTGTTGCTCCTTGTTTGCCATCATCGTCGTCGTCACTGTTGTTGTTGTTGTTGTTGCTGACGTCTGCCTGCTACTTTTGCGTAGTTTTGTTTATTTTATTTGTTTTGCTTTGTTTTTTTGTTGTTTATTTTTGTTTGATTTACGTTTGGCAGTACCGTTGCCAGTTACCCCCGCCCCTGACCACCCCCAGCCCCACCCACTCCCCCATCTACCCACCATATTGTTGGTTTTTGTTTTACTTGTGCTGCTTCTTTCTCTTCTGGTTCGGTTCAGTTCGGTTTTGTTCCCTGGCGTGTAGCTACGGGGTTTGACTGGGTTTGCGGCTGTTTCTACGGCACCGTTCCGTTGCATGCCTCTTCCTTGTCAACTTACTCGTCTTCCTCTTCTTCTTCTGCTTTTTCTTCTTCTTCGACTTAATTTTGTATTATTTTGTTTTGTATTTTTTTTGCTGCTTTTCTGTTTTCTGTTATTTTGAGTAGGTACTGTATTGACTTAAAGTTTGTTGTACTTCTTTGTCTTTCGTTTCTCGTTTTGTTGTTGTTTTTTTGTTTTTGTTGTTGGTCTTATTATTTTTTGTTTTTTCCATTTTCTTGTTCTCGTTCTTATTGCCTGACGGAAATGCCTTGAAACATTTCTATGTTTGTTTGTCTCGTTCCGATGTTCCTCAACTTTCAGAGGTCAGATCGGACGTTACGTATACGTAATATCTTTGTGTACTTTTACCTTTCTTTAAAAGCGTATGAATATAATGTAATTTAAATCTCTATGTAACACACGTTATAAATCTTCGATTCTAATTTTAAAAGCAGACGAAACTCTCTACAACTAGAATTTTAATTTAGAATTTTTAGTAAGTGCCATCTCAAAACTTTTTATTACGTTCCATCTCAAAACATTAAATTTAATATGAAGTTTGAGAAGGGAATTTAGCATAAATTTAGTCAAATGTACTAATGTTCGATTGCTTCCAAATTTATAAAGAATTTTTTTTAGACAATAAACTTTTTTTTGCTTATAAAGTACAAGAATTAAATATCCAATTTGTAAGTAATAAGAAATTATTTGTTTTCATTTTTTTTTGTGGTCTTAAGAACTAGAAACTATAAGTGAGCTTTTGACCAAGTTGTCCCAGCTAGAACAAAGGAACAAAAGGATATATGAAATCAGGCTATGCCATGCTATGTAAAGCGTAAGTTAGGGCAAGTTATGTTGTTTTTTTTTTTTATTATATTTTTTTTTTTTTTTTTTAAATTTTTTTAATTTTTTGTGGTTTTTTTTTTTTTTTTTTTTTAAAAAAAAATGGGGGGGAAAAGGATATAAATTTTTTTGATCATCAATAGCCGATTCGATATAGCGATGTCCGTATGTCTGCCTGCCTGTTCGTCCGTCCGTATGAGCATCCAGATCTTAGAGACTACAAGAGCTAGAGCCACCAAATTTGGAGCGAGCTGATCCAGTTTATTTCAAATTGGTGCCACTCTCCCTACCGAACCCGCTAATTGTAATAAACCATTTTCGTAACACCATAACCTGGAAACTATCAGAGGCATCGTGATCAAATTTACACATTATGAGTATGTTACCATTGTAACTGTGCCCACCAAGTTTGATACAGATTCGACAAGTGTAGTCTATAGCTTCCATAGGACAAATCGCTCGAAAATTACTGATTTGAGTGGAAAAGCGCGTACGGGGTCTTTTACAGACGGTTGGCTCTACGGTAGCCTTTCTTGTTGTTTTCTGATAATCCTTTTGTACTAGGTCTTTAAATTGTCAGATAAAATAGCTTTCTATTCTATTCCAACAAACAGTTTACAAACAGTTTTGTCTTTCTTAGCAGTTTTAGTCAATTTTCATTTGAAAAATGTTTGTTTCCGCTGAACCATTTCAAAATTAACCAAAATATATTTTAAATTAGTTTTATAGAAATCCGCATAATAACCACAAAATTAACCAACAAATAGTTTAGAAAGATAGAATCGCTAACTTCAAACTATAAGACCGAACAATGGCAACCCTGGGGAAATCCAAGGAATGGTCGCGTGCCATCATTTTCAAGCCAAAAGACAGTTTAACGACTGAAGCTGGTTTGAGGGCACAGCGCAATGTTATGGTAACTACCATCGAGAGAGAAGTAAGTACACAACACTAAGACTTTCTAGGACTACCCATAACACTACATATCTATCTCCCCTAAACAAACAGAACCCGCCCATCTCAATGGCCATGATCATTGGAGGAGAATACGCAAGAATGTGGCTGCGTGATCGTGATGAATTCCAAGCCAAATCCGATAGTAATCGCAAGCCTAAGTTCATTAAGAACGACTTTGATTGGTGGCTAAAGCTGCGAAAGACGAACAAGTGTTTTTGCGCCATTTAAAAGTCATTACTTTGGGTTTCAACTTTCGATACAAGCTACAGTTGTGCGACTGAGCTTTTTTACGATTTTAGCATGGACACGCACCACAAGCTTTTTGTTGCTTTTAAAAGTTCCGTTGATGGCAATGGTTTATCTCAAAAGCCACTTGATTAATGCGCAGTTTCTTCAGTAAACAAAACAAACTAATTGCCAAAGAAATTGTTTATGCAAATTGAAAGTTCAGCAAACCTAAATGTACCCACAATTATTGGCTTTACAAATTTTGCATAAGAAATTAAATTTAATTAATGCATTTTATTTGTTGAATTTGCTTTCAGATTTTTGGTGGGGTAGGCTCGAAGCTTTGGCAGGCGACATCGACATGCTAACGGTGCTAGGGAGCTTTCTTGCCTGCCTTCACACAGGTTGAATTTAGACAACAAACGCGCTCTAAATATTTTGACTGTCGTTCTCTCGCGCTCTCGCTCACTTTGCCACTAAACGAGGCTTAGCCACCCACCCACATGCTAAAGAATTTGCATGCAACTACTTGTCGGTTTTCGTTTGTCGCTTGGCTTCTCTCCACTCACTCTCTATCTCTCTGGCTCTGCTCCCACGCGCTGCGTCTGCTGCCGTTGTGGATTTTACTTCGTGTGCTCGCTGCTCGCAGCTCGTAACTGTGTCGTCGGCTTATTGCCTCTCGTTCGTGTGTTCGTTCGCTTGCTCGTTCGTTTGCGTTGTATGTGTATTTTAGCTCATTTGCAGTTTTCCATAGTGGCACAGCGTCAATCAAAATCAAACGTTTGCCGCGTTTGGTTCGTCGTGTGTGTTTGTTGGTCGCTTTTGGTTTTCCACCTTCGCCTCGTTAGTCTTCGATTTTAAAAGTTAGCGCGCAAATGCCATCAAGTAAAACTCAACTCTGATTTTTTGCAAAAAAGAATAAAAAAGAAAAATATTGTAATGCATTTCCTAAAGGAATTTCCACAACAACAACAACAGCGGCAGCAACATCGACAACAATAGCAACAAGTATAAAAAAAAATTACAACAAATTGTTGCTGCTTGGCTCGGTACTGGTTTATGTATTTTCTTCGTGCTCGTCTAGTGTTCGTGTGCCGTTTAATTGTGTGTGTATTCGCATTCGTGTGCGTGTATGTGTGCGTCTAGTGTGCAAAATAACAACAACGTTTCCACTGCTCTGCTGTGCTGCAGCAGCAGCTGGTAAGTTGAGGAAAATTTTATTAGATACTTTCATTTTTAGCATTTATTTGTTGCATTTTCAATTGCTTTCAAGCTTAGAAATGATTCTGCTGCATTTTATGAGCATTTCAATGCGCTCAAGTATCAAAAAATGGCAACAATATGTTAACTTCAAACACACACACACAGACACACAGGCACACATGTCTATATGTGCACCTGTATGTGTGTGTGGGTACTGGTGACTGTGTGTGTGTACGTGATTTGCCAATAGCTTGCAGCACACAAAGCGAATCGGCAGTAAAATGTAGCAACAACAACAAGAGAAACAACTGCAAACTGGCAAGTGCAGCCAGCAAAGCAACTCAACCAGTTGACGCAGCAGCAACAAAAACAATACTACATATAATGCCGGCGTCGCGTCTCTGCCCGCTGCGCTGTCGTCTGTGCAGTCGACGCTGTCGCATGGTCAGGGCTTTATAGCAATCAGCAGCGCTGCAGCGCTATGACGCTTTCTTATGAAGCCTTTTATTCAGTTGTTGTTTTTGTTGCTGTGCTGTTGCTTTGACGACGTCGGAACGTACAAGTAAACAGCGCTGCTATTGCCGCTGCTTCTGCTACTTTAAATGTGTCTGTATGTGTGTGTGTGTGTCTTCGTGTCTTTTGGCATTTTCAAATTGCATATTAACAAACAATGTTGATTTGTAAACTTTGTTTAAGCTTTTCCAACATTAATTTGATTTTTTAACAATATTTCTGATCGAGTTTCGCTTGTAAAAAGTGCCAGCCATGTTTTAATTGATCAAATGATGAGCAGACAATATAGTTAAATGTTTATAGTTTTTTGATTGTCGCCACACACTCACACACACATATATGCACATGTTTCCAGGCATTTGTTCTTAGGAATTTGGTTTTATTATCAATTAATATCTGCCATATGGAATATAGACTGAGCGATTTCGGTGAACAGGGCACTATGACAGCTAATGTTGCATGGAGTTAATACGCGTCTCGTTTCAGAAACACTTTTAATAGTCAAAGCCATTTAACTGTTATACCGCACTTGGATGTGTGGGCGCTGACACTAGAGATGGTCGCGTGAGGGCTTTAAGATTCGCGACAAATACGTTTAAGAATTTCTGTTGTAATAATCACTCAACACATTTTATTCTTGACAGATTTGTATTATATGTTTGAATCTCCTGTTCATGTTTTCTAGTGTCATCTCTAGACTACTCACACACACACATGTACGGCTTGCCGCCCGTGTACGTACACGTAATGCAAGCTGTGTTTGTTATGCAGTGAGTTCCGCCCTTCTCCCATGCGCTTCCCTTCCCTTTTTCGCATTTCCCTATCTTTCCTTCCCTTGCAATTGAAATTGCATTCTTGTGTAACTTTGGTTTTTATTATCCGATCGTTATAGAAGTTTCTGAATAAATACATGATAAAAAATTCAGTATTTATTTAGCCAAATATGTCGTTTCTAATTTGTGTTATTTAGCGGAATTGAGCTGTGCCCTGACCTTCAGTACCGTTACTAATTGGCCGTGGGTTTAAAGGGTTTATCAAGGCATGAAAGCAAAGACGGGTGACGTCTTCGTTTGACAAGCATATGGTAAATAAGTAAACAAACAAGAATAAGGGTTCGACATTCATATACTCAACGTGTCAAAGAATTTTTAATTTATCAAAAGCATTTTCCACACAGAAAAGCTTTTTCGATCGGAAATACTAGTTTTTGTCTAACATTTCGAATGTTTTTTTTCACCTGTGATTTTCACGTAAATCCAAAGAATTTATGGTGTGGAAAGCATACCCTTTATGCATATTCATGTTGCCTAATGCACCTAAACAAAAAAAATAAAATAATAAACACAATGAATATTTTCTGAATTCCACACACACAACACAATACACAACACGCGCATTCGTATGCATGTGTATGTATAAGAATTTATGCCAGAAATGCGAATGTAGTGGAATGGGAAAAGGAGCACGCAGATTGGGGTTGGGGGTAACCTCACGTTTCAAATTTTGCACTGTTGGGAGTGAAACGACGCCTACGCAGCGCTAAAGGCAAAGTCACCATCGTGGTGTCACTCCATCGTCCATCGTCTCTTCGTCCATTTTCCTCCCCTCCCTTCGCCAACCGTTGACGCCCTAACAATTTACCTCCTTGCTGGCTGGTTGGGTAACTGTCCGCTCCTAGCATTTGTTGCACTCATGGTGAAATTATTAAGAAGCCGAGTGAAAGGGCTGGCTGCATAGCTCTGCCCTCTTTGCTCCACAAGTCTTGCTGCAAAATTCAGACTACACAGCGAGGCTGTGGTGAGTGAATTCATCAACTCTCGCTCTCCACCTCTTCACACGACATATGTGATTTCAACATGCGCTCGTTATTCACCTCACGAGCAGCCGCTTTTGGCGCTCTCGTACTCTCACGTTCGCCTGCTCGTGTATGTCTTCGTGCGTTTTCGTGTGCGCTGCTTCTAATTCGTTGTCCTGCTGTCCCGGTGTTTACATTGCATTGACGACGCTGACGACGTTGCCGACGTCATCATAAAGGTCACAAGCAAAAGAGACGTAAAGTAGATGTGAAAGCGTACAATGGACACGCGACGTGGGTGGCAGATGGTGGGTGTTTAGTGGGCGTTTGGATGGTTGGCTGGCTGGGCCTTGCTATAACCATATGGTCAATGCACACTGCAAATTGGTACTTGGTACAAAAAAGGCGACGCTTCATTTGGTTTTCAAATTGAAAAGGAAGAGACGCGACAATGTCATTTAAGTCCACGCTCTTCCCGTTCTACTTTCTTCCCGTGCAAGGATTCTTCTGCCAGAGTTGACTTCGCTAATTGAGACATTTGTCAACTTGCGCAAACGAGAACTCATTTTTCAATGCGTACACACAAGAAACAGAAAAAAGACTGCAGAAGCAGACGATGATAGGAGAACAGTTCTAGAATTATCAAATATTTTTACCCCACTGCCATCAATCACATTATGTTCTTAACTTTTTTTTTATTTCCCAACACGGAAGGCAAAACAAAGACAAAAACAGAAACCCGAAAAGCAAACGGAAAATTTGTCGATTGCATTGTGCAGAGGTCAGAAATGTGAACCAACTATACGGGAGTATAAATATATGTGTGAATATCTGAAACTATTTTGTGGGCATTTGATTATTGGACCGCTTCAGTTTGCGTTTTAACAGAGCATCCGGTTTGGGTGGCAACTCTGGTCGTGTTGGCTTTAATGTTGTGGTCGATTCATGGTCAATGGTCGATGGCAGCTGATTTTGAAGAATATTCTTCTTGTTGGTTTCCAACTGTTTCAGTTGCTTCTTCAAAGTTCTCTTCTCGCTCTTCTCGACCTTTTGCTTCATATCGAATCCTTCAATTCGATTTGACTGCGGACTTACCGATTTCATTTCGGCCATTAGGGATTCAAAAGTCATAGATACCAAAAAGTATCTGCCTAAAAATAGTTTACCGACTGTATAATTAAAATTGATTGTCTTTTCGATTCTTTCGTCTTACCATTGACCTTTTGTAGAAACCCCAGACGATGGCCCATATCGAGTGTCTGCTTTACGGGCTTCATCAGATCCTCCTGCGGCAATTCCGTATTCTTAGCAATAGTCACCACAATTTCTCGGAGCGTTGCCGGAGTTTTCAACAATTGCAGAGTGTGCACAATGATCGCTCCATTAAAATTCGGCATTTTGAAAGGTCTTCTATGCAAAATAGAAGTCTGTTTGAGGGGCTAATATTCTGATTTATTTTAAAACTATTAAAAATAAACAGTGTTTTGAATACGAGGACTTCTCTGTTTTTACTCAAATATCTTATGGCAAAAGCATGAACGCTTGCTGTGCACAAAAAACTAAAGAATTGATCGATAAATCGAATTTTATTTGGGTATTTTAAAATTTCTATCCTGTGAAATATGTTGCATACTAATCAATCCCAATCGTTGTCTTCAGTGTGGATTTGCCGGGTTTCTAGAAAAATCACTGTAAGTACGGATTTTTAGACAAATACAGGGTGCGCCATCTCTTGCTATAGCATTTAAAATTTCAATTTTTCCACTGTATTTTGACCTATTAACATATATAGTGGCTGGTTCGAAGCGTCATTTCCGTCTATTTTGTACCATGAATCAATTAACACCCATTTTGAAATTGGGTCGTCCGTTGACAAAACTCAACGTGCCTACCACCGTTAATATTGGCGCACACCCGATTTGTGACCAGCGGACTTCTTTTTCTGGGGGTATTTGAAGAGCACAGTATACGTTGACAAGCCGCAGATCATAGCTCAGCTCAAAGCCAATATTTGCAGGGAAATATCGCTTATTACCACCGAGATTCTGCAAAACGTGACGAAAATGCACGAAAAGACCATCTTTGTCCATCAAAAATTCAGGTGGTCATATGTTAAATATTATTTTTAAAACATAATGTTAATAAAATGTAAAGGAATAATGAAAGTTTCTGTAAAAAAAAAAAATAAAAAGCTTTCCACATCCAAAGTTGCACTAGATGGTGAACCCTGTATTTTGAATTTTCAGTTCAACACAAGTTCCATACTTAAATATAATATTACAAATATTATATAAATGGTCAGTGTTTAAATACATAGTATATAGAAGTATGATCTCAATAAGAAATGATACTATAGAACGATCCGACATTTAAGGACACTGTACGTACAAATAAGCAATTTTGTCCTTTGGAAGCTATGTACTGTAATTGTAAGATTCTGATCAAATTTTCTAAGTATATCAAGAACCATAATATGCACAGATTTCTGGAGTTTGCAAACGTTTGGTACAAATAACTCCATATTTATTAGATTTTAATTACAAACTACGAATTTTTGACCGATTTGCCCTATGTAAGCTATAGGATATAAGACTCGGAGTAAAATTGGTGAAGGCAGTTAATAAATGATGGGATAATATATTAAATTAGTTAATGAGCTGGAATAAGCACATGTTTTGAAAACATAAGATAGAATATTCATGATGTACGAGAAATATATGAGTTGGGCTGAGCTTCCTTAACTAACACTCAACTCCAAACTCTTTATACAAATTTCATATTTTTCAACGGTTTGTCCTGTGAGAGGATATAGATGTTCGATTCTGATAAAAATGTGTGAGAATGTCTTGGTTTGTACTCGAGTACTTTCGTCCTTGGTTTGCCATAATAATAACTTAAATATACTATAGAAACATGCCGATATCGCAGTTCATATCTGTTTTTATACTCTCTGCAAGAGTATATTGGGTTTGTGCAAAGTATGTAACAGGCAGAAGGAGGCGTGGCAGACCCCATAAAGTATATATATTCTTGATCAGCATCACAAGCCGAGTCGATATAGCCATGTCCGTCTGTCCGTCTGTCCGTCTGTCTGTCCGTCTGTCTGTCCGTCTGTCTGTCCGTCTGTCTGTCTGTCTGTCCGTATGAACAAACAGATTTCAGAGATGGTAAGAGCTACAAGTTCGAGCTTGGTGTCAAACGATCAGATATTTAGTCAGTCAATACAAGAATCTTTTTTTTTTTCGATGCCACGCCCCATTCGCCCACAAAAAGCAAAAAACTGGACACACCTCGGTAAAAATTGGTGTTTTCGGCAAATATCTCAGTAACTATGGCACCTAGGATCACCAATTCTGGTACGGGAGTTCCTAGCGACACCATAGTTGCATTGCCATCTATAAATTTGGACTGCCACGCCCACTTTTCCCACATTTGATAAAATAGTTTTCCAACTGCAATGCCTTTTTTAGCGATTTTGTTCGTATGGTTATTTATAATACGTGTGGAGACTAACTATATTAAACTATCCTGAAAGGCGCATTAAAATCGGGTTATAAACAAGAAAACTAGAAGCGTTACAATATTGTTAATTGAACGCAATATCAACCCATTGGTGCAAGCGAGATAGAAACACACAAGCACATGTTCGAACGTTTTCGCTGCCTGTGTGGCGGCAGCGCTGCTTTCGGACGCTGGCCGCGCCGAATGCACACATACATACATGCATGCATCGTATATTGTCAAACGTATGTGTATTCGCATACAAACAAACAGATGTACTTTTGATTATGCTTAGATGGTTTTTGTTTCAACGTGTTTTAATGCAAGTACTATTCATTGTAATATCTGGATACCGAGTTTAATAATTTAATCGGGAAAATGCAGAGAGTATTATACGGTCGGGCGCGCTCGACTGTACTTTTCTTTCTTGTTTTTTTAGAAATCCATGACAATAACAATGATAAAATGAACTCGAATTAGGTGTTGCTTTGTCATGTGCTATTTACATCCATAGACCATGTTGTTATTGTTGTTGTTGGTGAGTGTAATCAGCAGGGCAGGTCTAAAATTAGAATGGCTAGATGGCAAACGAGACAGAGAGAGACAGAGAATCTGTGGAAGCGCTTGACAACTCTATTTGAGCATATGGGCAAATTGGTTGTTTAATTAAACTGTCTCATCAATATGTTAAACTAAAACTATTGGCGTAACAACATTCATCAAATGTTATTAATTAAAAGGTCAAAGTGCTGTCTTCTCGCCAGATATTATCTATGCAGTGAATATAGCATCGAATCAAGTTAAACACAATTTAATTATTTTCAACTCTCGTCTTTGTTATTATACCCGTTACTCGTAGAGTAAAAGGGTATATTGTAATCGTTGGAATTTATGTAACAGGCAGAAGGAGGCGTGGCAGACCCTATAAAGTATATATATTTTTTATCAGCATCAATAGCCGTGTCGATATAGCCATGTCCGTCTGTCCGTCTGTCCGTCCGTCCGTCCGTCTGTATGAACAAAAGGATCTCAGAGACTATAAGAGCTAGAAAAATGATAGTGGTCGCAAATGAAAGGTACAATACCCAAGCAGTACAAGTTTGTTTTTGTTTTTTGACACGCCCACTTTAGGGCGTTTTATTTGCATATAAAGGTAAATGTACAGGTACACGTAGAATGTTTTAGTACAGAAAACTTTTTTGTTAGCTATGCTATCTGAACCAAATTTACACGGAATGTACATATCTCGGAAGTACATGTACTCACCAAGTTTGATCCAAATCGGAAAACTATATCGTATAGCTCCCATAGGGCCGATCGGTCAAAAATACGCTCCAAATATGAGTTAGTATGGAAAACTTTTGCGTTAACTAAGCTAAATTAATCAAACTCACACAGAATACATCTGCCAATAATATATATATACTGACCAAGTTTCATCCAAATCGGACAACTATATCGTATAGCTTCCATAGGAACGATCGGTCGAAAATATGCTCTAAACATGAATTTGTATGAAAATGTTCTGTGTTTGCCAAGCTATTATATCCATCACCATTGTTAATAACAAATTGAAACTGAGTAACGGGTATCCTAAAGTCGCGAGGCGACTATAGCATTCTTTCTTGTTATTGTTTTGTTGTTGTCAATTGCAAATGTCAGAGATTACGAGCGATATTTGTGAAAAAAGCAAAATAAAAATAAAATTTTGATTGCGTTTTTAACTTGCCATATGGAAGTCAGTGGAGCGTTCACTGAATACACTCGTAAACAGATAAAATCAGTGTAAAATTCAGTATAAATAACAATAGCTGAAATTACGTGAGAGGTATTCCCCCAATCGCCAATTACGCAATATATATTTTAAAGAAGCACACATTTTTTATTGGCCAAAATTAAGCAAATTTTGAACTCTTTAATAATCAAGTCGGTTACTTAGTGGGGATTAAACTGTTGGCATTTTAAACTATAGTATAATGTACTAACTTTGGCAATTGTCACCCCTTTTATTTGCCAAGTAGCGTGTGAAGGTTAATGCTCAATCTGATCTCCGTTTCGAGTATTATAATGCAACCGTCAGCAGCTATTAATTTTAATGCTGATGCAACTTTAACAAATTCTGACACTCTTTTTAATTAACTAGCTAACTTCTGGGAGTTGGTTATTATTTTTAATATAATCAGTTAATTAACATCATACACATTTTAGATTTGTTTTGAAGTGCAGTACGCCAAGAAAAACAAGAATGAACAGTTGGCTTCGACACGCCGATGATTAAATACCCTTACAGTCTTGCATACCGCGTTAATTTGGAGGTAATTACCAATTTTTGCTAGCTATTGCTGATAGCTATATGATATAGTTGTCGGATTTGGAAACATACATTTAATAGACAATGAAAATTTGTATACTAAGCATTTCAACCAACTGTTTCTATGACAGTTGTATGATAAAGTGGTATGATCTGGATGAAGTTTTGTTTTCTCAAGAGATTTGGTACTAAATGCATATTGAATTAGGTTGGGATAGCTAAAAAAACATTTTTGTTTTTCAACCGATTGTTCCTTTTGGAGCTATATGTTATAGTCATCCGATCTGGCTGATTTTTAGACCCCGTACTCTTTTCAATATACAACTGCGTGCACTAAGAATACACATCTGCACCAATTATTATGTGTTATACTAGACGTACATAGATATAGACGGATATGGCTTGACTCCTCAGTTGATGCTGATCAAGAATATATGTACATACTATATGGTGTCGTAAACGCCTCCTTCAATGCGTTACAAACTTTGTGTCAAAAACATAACACCCTCGGAAGGGTATGCAAAACGTGCTAAAAAGAATTTAAAGAAAGAATTTCGATCATAAAAATTTTAGTAAATTGAAGACTGCATTCCTGGAAATTGGCTATATCAAGTCCAAGTGTGATTCCTGCAGAAGTTTTTAATTTCGCCTAAAAAAAAATAAAATATGTAAAATATAAATAATATGTCTAACATAAAATTAAAAAAAAAAAAATGGCCAGAGATATAAATTTAAATTGATAATCATGATTAATATTTAATATTAATTAATATTTTACAATCAGCTAAAATTGAAATTTTGTAGTTTGTTTAAGTATAAATATTTTAAACTGGTAGGAAATATCACTTTAATAGTTATATTGAAAAAAAAATATTATTCCAAAGTAGTCAGAAATAATTTGCATTCTTCATATCTTTTGTAAAAACTTTTTGAAATAATGTTCAAATGCAGATGTATATTTTTATACACTGTGAGGGTATATTGGGTTTGTCCGAACAAGTTTTGACCGTCTGTCTGTCTATCCGTACGTATGGACGCCGAGATATCCGAGATGGTAAAAGCTAGAAACACCTACAAAGACTACTTTAATGTGCAGTTAGATAATGCTTAATTTTAATTTTTTCCACGCCACTACCGCCTCTCCGCAAATTGTAAAAAACTTATTAAAATGCGATAACTTGAAAACTAATAAAGCTATCGAGAGCAAATTCACATATTATGTGTAAAGTACTATTATAATTATAAATACTAAGTTTAGTCTGCATCGGACCATTATTCCTATAGCTCTCATAGGCCAAAATCGGCCGAAAATAGTTCATTTGTATGAAAAAATGGTCTGAGCAAGTGCAAGGGAGACAGAACGTGCTTCTTCTTCTTGCTTTGTTGCGTTTTGTTTTGATTTATCTATCGTTACCGATAAATTTATAATGAGCTCAAGCTAAGATACTAAAATTTCTGATTGATAGCACGCAAAGTGAATCTTAACGCACGACGGGACTTCTCACAGGGTATCTTACGGTCGAGTGGGCCCGACTGTACTTTGATTCTTAGTTATTTTGCCATTTTAAAGAAACAGGAAATCAATTTCGGAAAAAAGTAGTGGAAGTATTAAATGTCGAGCTTTTTGTTGGTAGTGTTTTTTGTAACAACACCTCAAGACCGACTTAGACTGATTACCAGGGCGTGTTACTTTTTCTTTGAGTAATTAAAAAAGTGAAATAAATCAAAATCGGATTCAACTGAGGAACATTGTGTCACGCATAAAGCAAAGTTATGTGTTTAAAGACAATTTAATATTTAGCATCTGTCCATATGTGACATGAATGTACATAAGAGTATGTGTGCTCTAAGTATGTGCTATGTATAGTAATATTATTTTGCCATCAGTTTCAATCAGAGCAGCATCAACACGTCGCTTTGTTGTGTGGGCGATTTGGGAAGAGTCTGCAAGACTCGTGTTTCAAATTATACGAGGGTGCACAGTGGCACAATTTGTGTTTGGCCACGTCGCAACTGACGTCAATGGGAGGCAGAGGAAGCGTGAGAGAGAGAGAGAGAGAGAGAGAGAGAGGGCGACAGGGAAGAACACGCTGGGGACAGGAAGGAAAGACTGGACGAAAAGGAAGCCGAAACTAGTCCTAAATATTGAGTTTGAAATTTGATTTGTGTGTGTTTCAGGTATTCCCAAAAAAATATAAACCAGTTAAAATCACGCATATGGGAAATAATTCCACAGCTTATGCAGAGTTTAATTTTAAACAAGGTTTAATTTAAAAGCTACAGTTAAAGAGAAAATAGTGTTAAATATTTATTTTTTGCTGTATAATTCAAACATTTTCCATTAAAATGCACTGAAAAAGCCACAGACGAAAAATGCAAGGAAAGTGAATTATTGAAAATGATTTTCTGCATAAATTCAGTAAATTTGCAGTGAAATATTTTCTGTGAATTTGCCACAGAATTTGCCCTTTGTTGCTCATATTACACACGATTTCTCATATTTAATTGAATAATTTAGTTAGTATCGATTGAAAGTAAAAATAAAGGATGGGATCCTTTGACAGCTAGCTGGTAAAAGTCCCTTGACCCCTTGACCGTCTGTCGGAACATTTTTCATTTAGTTTTTTCTTTGCTTATTGTTGTTGTTGCCTAAGTCAATTAATTGAAGCCATTTCTGACGCTTACATTCAGTCTGTCTGCACTTTTGCTCATGTAATTATCATGTGGCGCAGTCACAACAACAACAATAAGCTCTGTATGTGTATGTGTGTGTGTGTGTGGCAAGTTTTACGCTTTTGCGTCCTAATTACTCACACTGTTCCCCATTTGATTGAGCCTCAAGTCCCTCAGTTGCTATTAGGGCTCGTTGTGTTGGCTTAAATCCTTAAGCGCCTTTCTTTTATTTTCTTTTTTGTTGCTGCCTGTCTGCGACTCCAAATGAATACACTTTAGTTGAGGGATGGAATAGAAAATATGTGGGCTAAGTTGTCGCTCTTCCACTCCTGTCCCTCTGCTCTTCTCTCCCATACCTTTCCCTTTTCCTTTCCATTTTTCCCACATCTCGCATTTTCCTGCAACTTGTTTTTTATACTTTCGTGTTGTGGTTCTTATGCCACATTCCTGCAGTTGCCTGCAACATGTTTGTATTTGATTTGTTAGCAACGCATTTTGCTATCATTTTGCGTCTTGGAAGCAAACATATGACATGTTTTAGCCACATTTGTGCCACATGCCAAAAGTGTAGAGATTTTTCCATTTCAATTTCCTTAACAATTCTCTTAAATTGACAATTCTTGGGAATTCTTTTCCCTTTTAAGTTTAGACACACACATTTTGTGTCATCATAACGTGCTCTACATTTATCATGGTACAAAATTCGCTGGATTACGCAGCGTATGCGTAACAAAACAAATGCGAATAGCTACATTAATCATACGCCGCGAATGTCAAGTAAAAAGATCAAAGCCCATGGAATCCCACACACATCCCAAATATATTATGTAAATAGACCCAACGGCGACAAACCAAAATTTTCAATTAAAGTTAGAAATGGTTTTTCAACCATACATAGTTGTTGCTGAGGGCTCAAACCACTTGTTGCATGCCTCGAAGCAAGGTGAATGTAGCAAGAGTTGAGTTATGATTTCTGTAAAAGTTAAAATGATTTTTAGTTCTTTTTTTCAGGTTTTTTTCTATGAAATTTTCTAACTTTTTTGTTAAGAAAGTATTAAGTAATTATTTTATTTTTTATGCCGAGTTTTTTGTTAACTTAGTGCTAGTAATTAGTGCCATTCACCTTTGATGCTGATAGTTCTTCTGAGGTGGTTTTGAATACACCTTTCCATTATAATCAGAATATTTTCTGATTATTCAGCTCTTATAATTTTACAAGTAGGCAACAATATTTTAGCTACTGTTTTTAGGTTCGCTAGAATGAAAATAAGCAACTTATTGGTCAAAAATAAGATAATAATAAGTGTAGTGTAGACTTTTGAGCCGGATTTGAGAGATATTCGAGACATACTGAGCTTATAGGAGTACTGTATAATCTTCATAAAGTTGATCTGTCAACAGTTAAGTCAAAGTCTGAAGTAATAGGGAAAAACGTTCAGTTTATTTATCTTCTTTAATCAAATTCATATTCTAGAACTCGTACTTCATAGTATATACTTTCGTGATTGTTTAGTCATAATTTTTGCTTGATCTGCTTGAGTTTTTGAGGGTTTGTTCCAACCTTTGCAACAAATGTTGGATTAATTTCATTACTTTCTATTCCAAAATTAATGGATTAATAATTTATTTTTATAGTTACAGATAACTTAAATTGTTTTATTACTCAATTTTTAATATAATCATTAATTTTAGTAAAATACTGGGGACAGCTTTCAGTTTGTGTAAACAAATAAATAAATAAAATTATATTAAATTGATTTTATATAGAAAGAATCATTGGAAATAAAGACATAATATTGAATTATTGGAAACAAATCTTAAATTATTATTTATTATTTCATCTTATTAAATATCGCCTTAAACGAATTATAACGATTTTATCTTATTCAAATCCCACTTCAGTGTCATACCTATAATAACCTCTAAAAATCTATCTAAAGTAAAGACAAGTTTTTATTTTTGAAGGAGATACGTTTTATGTTTTCTGCAGATGAACAGAATGAATCAGGCAATAACTTTTATTCTATAGCTGAAAATATGTATCGAAACTCAGTGTAAAGTTGCGTTTGAGATTTAGCAACTGAAACTTTGTATGTAAAAACTGTTGCATAATTTTAGGCGAAAAAGTTGTTGACTTGCTAAAATTTGTAGTTTATAATTGTTTACACTTTCCCCACAACACTTTAAACTATAGAATACAATATTTTTACTTTTTTCTGCTTACAGGCAAATATCTAATTTCGAGAGTGCAACAAATGCTGGCAATGTTGCAGCTCACAAGAATTTAAAGTGCAAGGAAAAACGGTTTCTGTTTTTTTAATAAAATCCAAGTGAATCCGGTAAAATAAACATCAAATATTCGTGGCTCATGTAAGTAAGGGAAAGACTTTAAATAATGGCTGCAGCTACAGTGAGCACCCATTTGGAAGCACCGTCAAATGAGACGCAATTGGATTTGGTTTGTGGTACTTGTGATTATTATGAGAGCTGTGATGCCTCCACGGCCACTGCAGAGGAAGAGATCGATAATGCGGATGCAGATGCAACGGCGATACTTATCGATAACAGCACGCAAACCGAAGAAGATGCAGAAGAAGACGATGAGGACGGAAACGAAGAGGAAACCGATGAAGTTGAACAACGAAGTGAATGTACAAAATCGCAATTGGCGAAAATTGATGAAGAGGAATTGGAAGTTGAAGTTGAAGCTGAAGCTGAAGCTGAACACGAAATACCAAATTGTATACGAACTGTTAGCAACAATATAAACAATAATAATCATAATAACAATAACAATAATAACAACAGTGATAGTGGTATTAACACAACAGTTGAGGAGGCCGAAATCGAGGATGATGTGGCGCGCTTAACGGGATTGGCGCTAGAGATGGGATTCGCACGCATTATTGACTACGACAACTTTCGCATTATCGAGCATGTTATTGAAAGCGATGATGATGACATTGTGGTAGAAGTAGAAGAAGGAGAGGAAGAAGTAGACACAGCTGATGTGGTGGACAATGCTGCAGTGCAGCCATCAAGTGTTGCCACTAAATCAACCGTACACTTGGACTTGGTGGCGTTCATCGATGAAAGTTATCAATTGATAGATAAGGCCGAAAGCCACAATGCCAGCAACGAATCGCCAGCAGCTCAAAATGCTGTCGATAAGAATAATAATCGCAGTACTCTGAGTGAGACATCGAATAGTCAAAATGCACGAAAAGTTCAAATTGCAATCAACAAATCGGAGCAGTTGCCACAGGTTGCAACTTGCAGCACGGCAGCAACAACGAGTAGCAGTGCGTTGATCAAGGCCTATAAATCGAATCTAACGGCTTTGGCGCCACCATTCCAACCTGCTGCACTCAAGTCGCAGCTGCAACAGTCAGTGGCAAGTAGCAGCAGCAGCAGCAGCAGCAGCGCTGGCAACATGACCCTCAACAAAAGTCACACCACCAGCACGTTGTACGCTGCGTATGAGCATACAACGGTTTATTACCAGCAGCCACAGCAGCAACAGTTGTCGCCGAAACATCAGCAACAGCAGCAGCAGCAGCAGCAACAACAGCAGCAGCCGCACTGTGCTCAACATGGTGGCATGCCCCACATACATCTGCAGTCAAGTAACGGCGCTGCACAATTGCTGCCAGTGCAATTGATAACATTGACGCCAACTGCGGCAGGAGCAACAGCAACAGCGGCAACAGCAATTGGCACTCCAGTGACAGCAGCAACTGCTGTGGCAACTGCGGGTGGCCCCACCGCCTGGCCACTTGTGGAGGCTCCAATTTATATGGATATCAATGGGGAATATCGCAGCTATTGTCCCGCCCATGGACCGCCAGGAATTGCTGCTGGCGCCAATGGGCAACCGTTGCTGTCGCACCATCATCATCCGCATCACCATCACCAGCAGCAACACCATCATGCACCGCAACAACAGCAACAGCAGCAACCACATCTTCATCATCAGCAACAGAATCTCGGAAAGCAACATTTGACAACGACGGTGACAAATGTTAATGGAAATATAGCACAGGCAGCAACAACTGCGCCGCAATTGCTTCTGCAACTGGACACGACAATCCAACAGCAGCAGCAGCAGCCACAGCAACGTCATCAACAGCAACAGCAGCAACAACAACAGCAACAGCAACAACAACAACAACCGATTGCTGTTGCTGGCAAACGCAGCAAACTTTATCGAGGTGAGTGTCCGTTTTATGATATTTGTCCTACAGTTTTTACCCCATTTGACTCTTATAGACCCCGTACTCGAAAAGAGTACAGGGTGTGTATGATATGTTGGAAAAAATTGTGTAACAGAAAGCAGAGTCTGTGGCTGTTAAAATATTAAGTAGTTCAGTGACTGCTGGTTTTGTCGGTGCAAACTATCTAATGAAATGTATATTATATGTTCTTGATCCACAGAAAAGAGTCAGTAGCGACCACGATATTCTGGATTTTAGATCCTATTAATGTTAGTACTGTAGTCTGTACAAGCGTTCATAACAAAGTGATAGATAGATTTTCTATCTATTTGATAGTTCTATTTACCAAGTGTTCTTATTCTATGTATCGATACATACGAACTCTATGCTTATCGATAATATATAATATACAATTATAAACTCATTAATTAGTTAGTTATTATGATTTTGAGTACCTACTAGTATATAACCAACGTACCTCTAAGTTTTACTGTAGTAATCTGTTCACAAAACTGTATAACTTGAAAACTACTCAAAATGTCTCAATAAAACTCATACATAATGCACTTATTACGATTTTGTATATTTTGAACAAAAAATTATACGAATTATGGAGGGAAAAGCATTATTTGTGAAAAATGATTACTTAGATTAAAAGAAATTATTACTAAGATCAAATTGAATTAATTTTTTTTTATTTAAAAACATTTTTTTTAGTTATACTTTTATATTTTATATATCCTTTTTCCATTATTTGCAAATTATTTTTTTTGTAAGTTAATAAAATTGGAAATTTATTTTAAAATTAATTTTGTTAAACTTAATTACCTTAGTAATGAATTAATAAACTTTCAAAAATTTTGTAACGGACCGAAAAATAAACAGGAATTATAGAGGAAAAAGAACTATCCCAGTATTAAATTATCCAGTTTCGACCTGTATTACGAATTGTATAGGTACAATTGGACCCATTAGTGAAAAGACGTTATTACTAGGGAAAACTTTTGAGTTTTATAAAATTTTGAGTTTATAAAAATATATTAAGCTACAACATTATCAATTAAACACGCTTTTATATATGCAGGCCAATATGAGTTTGAAATCCAATAACCATCTAGATCTAAAATGCAGATTTATATGGGGAAACAATATTGGTTATAAGAAGTATAGTTTTATTTAAAAAATTTGAATACTCTTGCAGAGGGTATTTTATTTTTTTATGCTCTAAACAGTGCGTAAATATTCACCGTCAACTGAAAAATATCAATAAAACTCTAAACAAATTTTCTGATCAGTTTTGTACGAATCTGATAACTATATCATATATATCACTTATCGGTTGAATGGCCTTGCATGGTCAGCTCTATGTTATTTAAGATATATCATAAGATATATTATTCAATTAGTACTTCAGTTATAAATATTAGTTGTAGAATTACTACAGGGTCTTTTTAAGTCAGTTCGCTTGTCTGTAACTTTGTCTACCACTTCTCTCAAGCTTAGGCCCCCAGGCTATTTGGCAATATATTTCATGTCCTTCTCGGCCAAGTTAAGTACTTGCCACACACTCGCACACACACGCACACACACACACATACACACTTATATTACAGTATCATGTCCAGTTGGTTAGAGTAGAGTTGAGTTGAGGGTTTAATCAGTTCCGTAAAAGCAAACTTACATTCTCTAGAGATTTTCTGATTACGCACACTGATTGTATACGCACTTAGTTCCTGCCTCAAATTAATTTTCAGTTTACACAATTTTCCTTACGTTGGGAAACATGTCCTCAAATGCTGAGAAAAAATTAAATGGTTTCAGCCTTAAGTTACACACATATACAAACATTGGAGTTGTGCTTTATCCGGCTTTGCTCGTGCTTTCATGCGCATTTTCCACTCCTGAGTTGAGTTTTTCTCTAACAAACAAACAGAGTAAGGCAACTTAATCAGGCTTTTTTAAAAAACATTTCAAAAACCATTGATTAAATAATATATAATAAAAAAATACATTTTTGCACAGTTACTAAAAACTTGCAACTTGATACATGAGTATAAAAAATGTTTAAATAAAATTAAGGAAACTTGGAAATGGATTATTTATTTATAAGTAATTCCTTCGCTTTGGACTATGCGTATCTTTTGTGTTATGTGCCCAAATTCGTTATGCAATTTGAAACAGTGAATAAAGTACATTTTGAGTCATAAATTCAGATATATTTACTTGTATATATACATAAATTATAGGCAGTATAAACTAAATATTGAAATATAATTGCAGTCAATTTTCAGTCCACACTTGTGACAGAAGCGTGTTCTCAACATCTCTCATTAAACCTTCAGTAGTTCCTTACATACCCTCTCACAGTTCACACAACTCGCAATTCTTATAGTCTCTGATACTTGGTGATTTCAGTGCGCCATCTTGGCCATATCCAGCTGTGTTTGTCTTTGGACCCTGTGTCATATCTTAACTGACCACCAGACACAATGCCACGCATATCCTGTCTCTCTGGCTTAACCTCCGTCTCTCTCTCTCTCTCTCTTTCTCTCTGTAATGTTGGCTGGCTTATTTCCACACATAGTCATAAAAAATGGCCAACATTACCCATTTTGCTGCTTGTGTTTCTCCACCAATTTTTTTTTTCTTACACATTTTAACTGCTTTGTGTTTTGTAGATTTTTCTCCGGCGTTTTGCCAAAAACGGAGTGGAAGTAAAATGACAGAATGTTCTCTATTTTCATTTCGCAAATCTTAAAAACACAACTTTCATTTAATAAGTAAATTAATGAAACAAAATAAAAGATTTGATTTAGAAAACCTGAACCTTTTTAACACTTTTGCTTAAATAAATTTGTTTGAAATTTTGCTAATCAGTTTTTTGAAATACAAGAAGTTTGGCGTGTTTGGAGTCTTGTCTCCACTTTGTGCTCTGTGTCCATCATTTGTCTGACGCCGTTCACGTCTAGTGTGAATTTTTCAGCATTTTCCATTTACCATTTGCCATTTTCCAGTTAGCCGTTAGCAGTTGTAGCCATAATTTCGACACTGACTGTGCAGTGTTCGTTGTGCACATACTTTCCTTTTGCGACATCTGAAATGCGTTTAGTTTTTGGCTACGAATTTGCTTGATTTTCTTTTCGTTTTTCGTTTTTCGTTTATTGAATATAATTTTCATTTGTTTGCAGTTTGTGTTGCTCTTTCTTTCGTTCTTTTTTTGTTTGTTTGTTTGTAATTTATTCTGTGGTACGGTTTTCTTTATTTTTTTTTTCTTTTTTTACATATAATCCAATTTTTTTTTTTGTTGTGAGTCGGCATCCCATTGGTTTATGGCTTGTAAGTTGTTTATTATTAATGTTTGGCTCATGTTGGCAAGTTGTTTTGGGGCCGATTTTGTTGCCATTGTTGCTGCACTTTGCGGCATGAGCTCATAATGAAGTCATATTTATTTGCCTCAACCATTTTTACCATATTTGTTGGACATAAAATACGCGTCGTATGCGTCATATTGCGACAATGGAGTTCCCGCTCCCAGTTCTCAGTTCTCAGTACTCAGTTCCCAGCTCTAAGTTTCCAAACATGCACAGCATCTATCCATGGAATAGCCACCACAATGCCCAGCTCAAACTATATTCTCGTTTCCATACTCCTAAACTGCACTAGCAACATTTATGTAATGGCTTCTCGAGTTGTGACTCATAAATACTTAAACTCACACACACACACACACACACACACACACACACACACACACATGCACACATGCTCTCCTTGTGTGCGTGTGTGCATTTAGGCTGATGAAGTTGATTCAGTCCTGCAATCCTAGAGAGTTTTAGCCTGATAAGAGCTCAGCTTAACGTGATATCATTATTTAAAACTTTATGCTTTGTGGTAAAGGTTAATTGAAATTTAAGTTTAGTTTGGAGAAAATTGCTTTGGCACTTCTGAATTTATAATGTTCAAGTTTTGATTGGATTTAAGCTTGAAAAATGCAAAAAATTATTAAAATTATAGAGTAAACTGGTGCTGGTATCAGATTACTCAATTGAAAAGTTTATTGTATAGATAAAAGTGAGCGAGGAGAAAAGCTTAAGTAAACATGAAGCTTCAAAATAAAGTCAAGAAAATGCATTGTTAATTTTACAAACAGAATTTTATAAATTTTAGGATACTATTAGGGATTATTTGAGCACGTTTTGTGCTATTTTCAGAGACGTTTTTTGAATAAAAACTGCTGTGAATGTAACTAAATTTATTTCCATCAACACAAATAGCAGAAGTAAAATATATTTCAAGCTTAAAACAAAAGTAATAAGGTTAAAGGGGATCTGTTAGTCTATCAGGATGGTATAAAATACAAAAGATCTAATCACTGCGTAAGCTTGAAAGACACCATTTTTTATACCCTGTGGGGCTATATTGGGTTTCAAATGAAAGTCATGACTGTCTGTCTGTCCGTAGGAACACAGAGATTTCAGAGATGGTAAAAGCTAGAAGCATCAAACTTGGTACATAGACTACTTTTATGTGCAGGTAGATCAAGCATAACTCAAAATTTTGGCACGCCCCCTGCCGCTTCACTAATTGTAAAAAACCATTTAAACGCTCGATAACTTAAGAACTAACAAAGCTTTCGAGACCAAATTTACATACTACGATTAAAGTACAATTATAACTATTCGTATCAAGTTTGGTTCGAATACAACAATTATCCTATAAAAACGGTGTACGCTATAAACTGCACATTTGGAAAAAAGACTGAATTTATGAGCAGGCAGATTTAATTTATTAAAAAGTTATATATATTCACATTTACATTATAAAGTATGTTCTCAATTGTTTACTGAAGCCAGTTCGCAGTAAGTGCAAGCGAGACAGTGCGTGATTCTTCTTACTTTTTCGCGTTTTGTTTTAATTTATCTATCGATACCAGCTCTTTAGTTCATTTGAGCGATTCATTATCGATATATTTAAAATGAGCTCAAGCTACGCTACTAAATAAACGATAAGCATTTTTGCTCAGCTTTTCTGATAGAAGTTGTTTTGGTTGTTGACGGTATTTTCATAATTTTAATTCATTTAAATTAAATAAATTAATTTAGCCAAATTAATTCTAATTACCATAATTTGATCTTAAACGGATGCAAAAATTGTGTCGTTTTAATTTACATTTGCCAAAGAAATCCTTTAAAAACTGCACCACACTTCTCACAGGCTATCAGAAGAGCTCAACTGTAAATTGCTTTTTGTTAAATATTTAATTATATAGTTTAACATTGCATTAAGGGCTTTCCCGCGTGGAAGTATGACGATAACTGCTTGCATTAATGCGCCCAAAAATATGTCCAACAGATTTTGTGCAAGTTTAATTGCTTATACTCGCAACACTCCTCTTTATCTTTATCTCTTTGCCTATGTCTATCTGAGAGCCCCGTGTAACAATTGAAAAGCGCTCGGGAAAAATGTAGTGAGACAAAGTTTTGGTGCTACAAGGGAAAAGTTTTCACGCTACGCGAGGAAAAATGCAGTTTATACTTACTTAGTTGTTCATAAGAAAGCAAGAAGAATCGACTACGACTCCTTACTCCCTACACATGTAGGGAGTTGCACACATATGTTGCAAGTCGTGTTGCGGTTGCCTCCAAGTCGGTTAAATGTGTGTGGGCATTAGTGTTGGCATTTAAGCTTATTTATAGCTGACTGTTTAAGTTTTGCATTAGTTTAGGAAGATAAGAACACTTTCTATAGTCTTAAAATATTTTAAACATATTGCAAAATTAACATATAGAATTAAATGGATTGAATTCTCGATAATTCAATGTTGGCACTTAAAGGTGTGTAAACTGAATAATAAATATGTGTATATGGCTGGATAATGAAAGTTTCTTTTATTCTATTCTGAAGAGAATCGAGTGTGGTTGATAATTTAAGACAAATACACAGAGTTCCCTTTTATTTATTGGGTTGGTTTGGATACAATCTTTCCATTTCCATTTATATTTAATTTTAATAATTTCAAAACATATTTTTGAAAAAAATAATAAAGGGATTTTTAAAATAATTAATTCTGTTAATTTGAGCTCTTAGAAAATCTTTCAGGTTGTTTTAAATTTGGATGTTTAAATTTAAAATAATAAGTTTTTATATCCTTTTTAAAGAGTTAAAAGCTTTCCACAGGTATAAACAGTTATGTTTAAATATATCTAAATTCCCAGACAATAGTATTTTCGTAGCGCCACAAAACAGCTTATTTCTGCCTAGATCATTGGGTTGGATATATTGTTTGCTTTATGAATTTTGGCTAAAAACCTTCAAGAAATTCCTGTAACTAAGCTTTACTTTTAAGCACAATTCCAACATGAGACCATTGTGAAAAAGAACTTATTGTAAATCTAACTTTCAGTCAACAATATTAAGTCTTAAAATATTCAAATAAAAGTGAATGTTTATTAAGCATTCTTGTTTAGCTATTTTATTGTATTGTAAAGTAGTGTTAATCGCTTTAGCGTCTTTTGGCCAAATATGGCTGACAACACTGGTAAGAAGTGGATGAAAGAGCTTAAGCTGCGTACAAGACTTCCAAAAAGTAGACAGCATACTTCGCTCAGTGTATAGTTTCGAGTTGAGTTGAGCTCGAGAGAACGTTTACATGTTGTGCAGCTTGCAGCTTTGTAGAGTAAAACATTTGCTTTTGCCACACGGGACGTATGCGCAATATAAACTTGATTAAATTCACTAAACTTTGTGACACACTTCTGCACAAAAGGCTACACAGAAGATAACCTCCCGCTGCTCATAAAGCATACCATTAGTTTGTGTTAAAAAAGGAATTCTTAAGTCGACACTGACGCTTCTTTTTGCATAAGAAAGGAATTTTTGATTTAATTTCTTGCTTGTGGCTGTGGCTGTGGCTGTGGAAATGCAATTTTGAACGAAGCGTATAGTTTTAAATGCATAACATTCATAATTCATTTCAAAATTTAAAAACCAACAAACTTCTACCACTTAAAAGAAGTTAAAACAATTAAAAGGCATTTAAAATTTAATTATAATTGACAAACTTCAGATAAGTTTTCAATAAGCGACAACTGGAAAAGCTTTTAAATAACATTTCGGGCATGTAATTGTGTTGGGCATGGACAAGGTCAAAGTAGACAAGTTTCTCAACTAACTGCAGTTATGCAATCATTAGGATGCATAATCATTTAACTTGGCTAAGAAGACGGACATCTGTGTGGCGAATCTGCTCAAAACTTTTAAAGGCCATGTGTAAATGTCTCTGCTTAAGGAGGTCAAAGAATGTGGCATTTTCCTGGCTCTGATCGGGACGAGGGAAGGGAAAGTTTCAGCAGACTGTCAGAGTGATGTCATCAGTTGACATCTGGTCGAGATTAGAGATGCTTTCGCTTAGTATCTACTAAAACAATAAAATAAAAATAAAACAAGTTAGAAAGGCTAGAAGAGGATAATTGGCTTGCTGAGCATAATTATAAACACAGAATATGTGCGATAGTTCAACTGACACTGAGTGTTTTCATAAAAATGTCTTATTTTCAAGCGATTTTCCCTATGGAAGCAACAGTATATAGTTGTCTGATCAAACTAGCTGAGGAAAGCTTTAAATCATGTGTGAATTTGATCAGGATAGTTCTAGTTTCCTACAGCTTGCGGGAGCGTGGCAATAAGTTAGTACCATATAGATGGATTTTCAATCCAAATGTCTATAGCTCTTATAGTCTTTGAGATCTAGTGGTCGGAAAAGCCTCCATACAATTGTTATGTACATTTTGGTCCCAACACACTTAATAGAACCCTGCACACTTTTTGAGTACAGGGGTTAAAAAACTGCTGCTAGGTAAGTATCTAACTTAACTGACTCAACTTAGTTGAGTAAATTCGTGTACTTGTTCTTATCTTGGCAAAATCCAAGAACTTATTCGATCATATAACAAAATTTAACGTTTCTATCATTTGTTTAGCTTAATGTTATTTTATTTCAAATGGGAGTATCAATGCTTAATTGATTCTGTAATCTGTTCTATAAATTATCAGTAGCGAAGTATCATTTCAATCCACATTTTGTGAACTATTTTAATGAATTGTTTTTATATTAAGTCCACTAATATAAAATGATAAGATTATAACTTTCAGAACTTGGTAGTAAACATATTTCTGTGCAATTTAACGATGCAATGAAAAAGTAACCTACAAATCTGTCTAGCATTCAAAATTTGTACATAGTTTACCTATGTTTTATTCTAATTAACAAAACGTGTTCGCAAATAACAAATTTGCATTTTTAGCCACCAAAAGTTGGGATTCAATTTTGATTTGTGAAATAATTTGTAATTTGTTGGCTTCGTAATGCAGTGTTTCTTTCACTTTGTCCTCTTTTGCTATTTGCCCCTCTGTCTCCTCCTTGCAAAAAGAGCTAATTTTATGCCAGCAACTTGAAGGCAAAAGCCAAAACTTGATCTTGTTTTATATAAAATTTTATGTTCATACATTTCTTTTCTTTCATTTTGTTGTTTTCTGACAGCATCAAGTGAATTAGTCGTTGGGTATGAAAATTTATGCAAATATGTTACAGTGCCTGCCTACGTAATGGACAAGAAGGGGCACTCGCAAAGGGACTGAAAGGGGGGAAACAAAATGAGAGATGTGAAACTTTTCCGAGCGCCGTTGTCAGCTAAAATGTCGTCTTGGCGGTAAAGTTTTTCATTTTTGGGAAGGCAGCAACTTTGACCAAAAGTGAAGACGGGAATCAAGAAGTTGTTCGAGATTTTTGTTGTCTTGTTTTTTTTGTTTTTTTCCTTCTTGCCTGACACGCAATGATTACAAAGCAGTTGCACAAAACTTTCTGTTCAAATTAAAGACCAGCAGTCCATGTTAGTTGCCCGCTAAGTTACCAAAGTTAATTTTGGCCTAGCACGGTAGTGCCGGTATATTTTCAGTTAGAGCTATAAACCAAGCTATTACATAACCACACTTTAGTTAATAAATACAGCTTGCACTTGTTGATCTTTCAAAATTAAAGTGCCGTGTATTATTAATGGGCAGTGGGTACCCCTCAAAAGAGGCACATAATGGCTTCATTGAGTACTTCGGCTAGAAAGTAAAGAAAAATTATTAGCAAGTGCAGTATTTTTTGAGGAGAAAACTATGAGAATTTTGTTGTGAGTAATGTTTTAAATAAAAGTTTAAAAAAATAAATTTATTTAAATAAACTGTATAGTGCTTAATAGTAAATTCCTTTAACTATTTAAACTATAGTCCTGTTTGGGATTAGTATGGAAAACTTTTTTGAATAATAGCTAATTTTTATATGGATATTAGTAAGCTATTGTAAGACATATGTACATATATTAAAAACCTTCACTAATTATGCTACACTAGTATATACTTAGTTCGTAGCCTCTCTCGATTGTAGCGTCTCCTACTAGTTTTATTTACCTGTATGTTGAAAATTGAAGCACTTAATGGTTTCATTTTGCAAGCAGACTCGTAACGAGTGCGTTGCACTTGAAGAGTTATGTAAACGGAAGAGATTAAAGATTAAAGAGAGTTGTCTACAGGGCAAAACAGCAATTTGTGGCAAAGCATTCATTATCCGTGCCATGGAAGCAGGTATTAAAATTTTTTGCCAATTCATCCTTTGTTATGAATAATTCACTTTCCAAACTGTATCTGTATCTGTAGCTGCACTCGTATCTGAATCTGTATCTGTATCTGTATCTGTAGGCGCCCCTTCACCTGACCAGTGTTGACTTTCGTTTAAAGCGAAACGCGTGCATTGAACCGCCCAGGTTCCAAAAATTACCAGATCCCCCCCCCCTAAAAAAAGAAACATTTAATAGCTGAGTGCACACAACTGTAATATACCCTTTCCTGGACTTTTGTGCCCTTTGTTGTTAAACTGTGAGCACTGTGCACTGTGGGATATATTGTGGTGATATAGCTGTCAGCTGCTCCACAACAGCTAGCTGGCTGTTATGATATTGTCTGGGTCTTTCGTATGCTTTTAATATTTTTTAGCTCCAGTAATTTCAAGACAGCATTTAACGTAAAATACTGAATTGAATTTAATTATAAATACTTTAGACAGAATAAGTCTTTATTTCGTGTTTAGCGTTATAGAGCCCACTATCTGAAAGATACTTATGCTATATGACAAGTCTCCTTCGGCCTGTTAACAAACATATTATGCACTCAACACCGGGCACAAAAAGATAAAAATCTGAGCTGAAACCGAAGGTAATGGCCACAAAAGCGAAAGGTGTCTCTAGCGCTTATGATGACAGTAGTTTAGGGGAAGTTTACAAAGGGAGAGTGAGAAAGTGTGGGAGGAAGCAAGTGAGGGAAAGAGGTAGAGATGGAGATGGAGAGAGTCAAATCAAGTTGCACGTACTCTCATTTTGTACTTGACGCAGCCACAAGGAAAAAGAAAAATTTTGGAAATAGTAAAATAGTAAAAAAAGAAAAAGTTGCGCTGGATTTTGCTTAAAAACTTGCAAATAAATGTCACGAACCAAGTTGAAAGCTCGAGCAGAAGTCGCAGCTGAAGCAACAATTGTCGCCAGGGAGCAATTGGCGAAAGGAAAAGAGGGAGGGAGGAAGGTAAGAAGGAAGGTGCACGGGGGGGAAAAGCCAATGGCAAAATAACTGTGCGGAAAATCCACTCGGAGTGCAACACACCGACAACCGACAAGCGACAAAAAAAATTAAGAAAAATACAAAGCTTTTACTCGCCAGTTGGCTAGAAGCAGATGATGAGGAATACGGGGATTACGGAAGGGGGTACTTGCAAAAACTTGTGGGAAAGGGGTGGAGGTGGGCTAACTAGACGGACTAGCAAGGACATGTAATTATTTGTCTGCAAATGACTTTGAAAATGCGCATTTATTTCAATTTGTCGGCCAGAAATGATGCAAAGGGCAACTCAACGCTGTTAACGGTGTATCTGAGCCATTTTGACCCCAAAGCTACTTGCCAACAAACTGTTAAACAATTTGATAAGCTGTCAGAAGCCGAGTAAGAATCAGCTGTACAAAGCGAACAGGTGAACAAGTTTTGAGGGGATTAGAGAATAGGAAAATTTAAGGCAATTTAAGGAAAAATTTACAGAGTATTTAAAGTACTTAAATAAAGGACCGAAAGTTGTGGTTTAAAATATTAAAAATTGTAAGTTCTTAATATAAATTTGATAAATTCGATATAGTTGCCAAGCGGAATTGTAGTATTCGTTAGCCCAACTGGTGCCTAGTTAATGGTTGTCTTGAGAGGCACATGGTAGTACTGATTGGCTATAAATTAGATTATTTAAATGGATTTGGTTTGCATTCCTGTACCGATCACTATACATCAGTCTCTTTTATATGAGCTTTGGGGATAGAAGACTGATTTGAGCCACTGAAATCTCTGAAAGCTTTTAAAATGCATTTTCTTATTTAATAAGTAAAAATTATTGCTGTTTATAGCTGGCTAAATGTTAAAGTTTTTTCAATCAGAACAAGAAAATACTATTATCTTCGGCTCGCCGAAGATTAAATACTTTTGCAGTCGTGAATATTGCATTAATTTGATTTCAATCACCAATTATTTCTATGGTAGCTATATGATTTAGTAGTCCGATTTGGATGAAATTTGGTCAACAGATGGGACACGGTCAATATACACCGAAAATGTTCATACTAAGCATTTTAAACGATTTTTCCTATGGCAGCTATTTGATATAGTGGTCCGACCTCGATGAAATTTGATTTGCGCATTTGATTTGGAACTAGATGTATATAGGCTGAATTTGGTGTAGATATTTAAAACAAAAATGTTTTCATTTGATTGTTCCTATGGGAGGTTTTTGATATAGTTGTCTGATTGTGGCCGATTTTAACATATGAACAGCGTGCAGAGAGAATACAGATCTGTACCAAATTTCATCATGATAGCTTTAAAACTGAGAGATTAGTTAGACGCACGGACATTGTTATATCGACTCGGCTGTTGATGCTGATCAAGAATATATATACTTTATGGAGTCGGAAACGCGTGCTTTAATGCGTTACAAACTTCGTGACTAAAACGTAAAACGAAAATTGCTGACATCGTTGAAATATAGAAAAATCTAATTCCTTTTCAAGTACTTTTACATGTAGAATTCAAAATGCCAAACTTTTAAAGGTTTTAAAAAGCAATATTTAACTCTCTAACATTAAAGAAAATGAATTCTAGTTTCGAAGCAAAAATTGCTTAATTACTGCTTTCATGCAATTGAATATTCAATTTAAATCGCCTTAAATTCTGTTTAAAAAGTTTCCAAAAAGCCTGATTCTTGTCGATGGGGCTAAGAAGTGTAGACAAGGTTTGTGAACAGATGGCAAATGGTAACAAATGGAATCCTTTTTGGCCCAAAGCAACTGAAAGTGGTGAGTCTTTTTGGTCAACCAGCTGCTTGCCAACTAAATGTCAGTTTGGAATGGAAAATTCTTTCCTTTTTTTTCCATCTTCTTCTTGTTATACCCAAAGATACTTGTACACACACACACATTGCATAAATATATGTAAGTACATGTACAAATGTTACATACTTTTCCGATTTGCCAAAGTACGATGTGGAAATTGTTAAAAGGTTTTCTTCCCATTCCGTTGGCTTCAAAAATATTCTGTTCATGTTCGCAACGTGTATATGCATATTTTCTCATTAATTTGATAGAAAATGGAGTGTGGAAAGTGTTGGCATATTTGATTTTTGACCTCTGGAATTTCCTATATACAAGTAAGTCTATATAAATAAATGCGGTACGGAGTGAGATGTAAGTGGCCCTTTGCTGCGGTTGTGGAAAGTATATGATTGATAGTTATGAAGCGTATTATTAATAAAGGAATATTCTTGATATTTAAAGTTAAGCTAATAAAGTAAAATTTGTGGTATTTATAGTAGATTAAATGGCCTAAATTTGCATTATATTTACAAATGAATTTTTCTCTTTTCTTTGCAGGTAAATGATTGATAATTTTGCTTCCTATAACCACAAGGCATTTATATACAGAAAACAATATTGACAGATATGAAAAAGTGTATTATAATAATATTTATAATTTTAAGCATAATCATATTTTTGCAGTGCACAACTCCATGAAACACTGCACTCAGCCATAAAGTATATATAAGATATCTATTCATTTCTCTCAAAAGTAACCTTTAACTATATGTAAATATATACAATTCCTCGCTTTACTGATTTTAGTCTGGCCCAAACGACTCTGTAACTGGTGTACTAAAAGGGTGTAATAATTTTATTATTCACTGCAAAATTCTAAACACTTTTAAAAACATTTTAAATAATTTGTTGTTCAATAAACAACTTTATTTGCAGTTTTTCTACACTTCTTTTGCAGTTCCAAGTACTTTTAATAAAAATTTATGAACATTGACAGTAAAGTAAAACTGATTAATTAGTAGATAATACCGCTTTTAATATTCTTTAGCTAGAAAATATAAGGAGAATATCTATAGATAAAGTTGATAGTCAAGTAAAGTTGATTTGAAAATGCGCCTTGACATATTTGTGAACTGCAATTGTAATTAAGTTGCAGCTAGAGACATGATTTTTGTTAGGTACTTTAACTTGTTAATTACATTAACATAATGATGTTGATAATGACGATGACGTTGACAGAAAAGGCAAAAGTACAGTGAAGTCAGCCCGCATGACAGCTAAAGTTGAAGTCACAAACGACCAACTGACTGACTAACTAAACTGACAATCAATTTTTCTATTTTTTTGCCATCAACCATTATTTTTTCTATTTTTCTCGTTTTATTTTTTTTTTTTTTTGGTTTTTTCCTTTGTGCAACCGTAGTATGAAGCTTTTGCAAATTATTCAGCAGCCATGCAACCACAAGATACAGAGGAGTGTGGAAAGGGTGGAGGTGAAGTAGAAGAGGTGGAGGTGGAAGAGAAGCAGATGAAGGAGAAGTGGGTTTCGAGGTCTCCATTGCGAACGCACCTTCTCATTTGTCTCCACGTCATGCGTTTACCTGTTGGTTTCTCGGTTTCTTGGTTTCTTGGTTCGTGTCTGTGTTATATCTTTACACCCATGGGAAAGCAAATAGGTGCGGTTGCAATGCAATCACTTTAATGTACGATTATTATTTGTTGCTAAATATTTATGGTGTTGATAAATTTTATGGAATGTTGTGCAGCTTTAAAAAAAAATAATTTTTATTTAGAAAGTTAAGTTTTATGTTAAATCAGAGAGATTTTTTTAGTAAAAGTGAAGTAAGATATAAGAGTTTAAGTCGAATTGAAAAATTATTTCAAAAGAAATTTAGTTGTAAATTAAGAAAAATATAAAATTTATTTAGTTTACAAAGAGGGGAAATGGAATAAAATACATAGTCATTAATACACACATTGCTCATATCCAATATTTTATTTTATAATCCAAACTTGGTATTGTTTTCAAGCACCAATTAAGAAAAATTTCACAAATTTTTTTTTTGTTAATTAAATTCCTTTTATTGTTTCTACAATTTTGACCATGTGTATATCTGGTTAAAACTGCTCAACACTTGCCTCATTGCTAGGATAAGAGGGCGGAGTATGGGAAGAGAGTGACAGGGAAGGGCTGCTGTTCAGCTGTCATTTGATCTATGATATGCAATTTAACAACAATTTATGATGACAACGTTTCCATATCAAAGACAATATTAAAACTCCAGACAACACATCGAGCCAGAATTAAAGTCGAAAATAGAGTCAGATGCAGATTGAGACAAAAATGGGAATGAGAATTTGAGTTATAAGAGGGCGGCTGATTAAAAGAGATATCAAACTGCAGCCAAGATTTAAATCTCTTTATTCATGTTTTGCTGTGGAACGTGCTTTATGCACGCGCCTTGATTACTAAGCGGATATTAACTTCTTTGCAGAATTAAATTTAAACACTCTAAAATTTAAATATTAAAGCCGGCAAATTTCCCACTGAAATTTTCCTCAAAATATCCCTTGTCTACCCGCTTAGTAACTGGCATACTGGTGATCTGGTATTTGCTGACATCTTGGTTTGCTGGACACTCTTATACAGAGGCGAGAGCGTGCTCTCTTATACTAAAGCCGTTGTCTGCAGCTTCTAACTGGCAAACTGGTAATAGTGCAGTCGCTACGGGTGTGTTGAACCTGTGGCAGAGCAGCGCTTCCAATTGAAAACTGGAATTGGTTTCACTGGAAGCATTGGTATGTGAATTTCGGAATCACGGAATAGTCAATGGAAGTCAGCCAGAAGAAGTACAAACAACAAACAATAAACAACAACAACAACAGCGATAAAATAAGTCATAAAAACACATTGAGCACTTGTGATCAGTTGTGGAGTAAAAAAAATGAATGTGTTTCTAGATTGAGGGAGAATATCAGGCAGCAAAGAGAGCCAGCCAGAGAGACGCAGAGCGAGCGAGAGAGGTGCAGGCCGAGCGAGCGAGACACAGACGAAAGACACAGAAAAGACAGGCAACAGAAATTAACATTTTTTACACTCATTAAGTATGTCTGAATGTAGATGGACACATACATTCGTATATGTGCATATACATACATACATACATACATATACATACATACATACTTATTTGAGCATGTTTATACTTACTTGCACTGAAGTTCTCTTGAAAGTAAATAAAATATATGTAAGAAGACTCGATTCGTTTGAGCTCACGGCTCTTACACGTCTGCTTTCGATCAATGCCAGGCTGCAGAATTGGAATGTTCGTGTATGGGAGCCATAACATAAAAGACAAAGAGATAGAAAGGTAATGAGTTCGAGAGAGCGCTTAGCCAAAGAGAGTTGCGGACACAGTGACGAGAGCGTAAGCGTGACAGAGAGGGAGAGGGAGAGGCAGAACGAGAGTTTGTTTGCAATGTTGTTGTTTGTACTGATGTTTCTTTGATTATTCCAGTGAGCACTCAACAAGTCGAGTTACAACAACACATACACGCGCTCAAGACTGAAACACATATACACATATACAGACAAAGAAGTAGCTGCATTTTGTATCGCATTGTTTTAGTTGTTGTTGTTGAAAGAAATCAATGCACCAAGATCTAAAAACACAAGTACGAGTAAATAAACTGAAACTGTTAACATGAACCAAGTGCTCCCAAGCTTAAACTGATTTCCAAACCTGTAATTGAAAGCAAAGGACTGGAAAAATCATAATAATGATTTAAGTCAATGATGGAAATATGCATGCAAAATTAGTCTTGAGTCGGAAAAATGTTTAACAACGCGACGTTGCAGGTTTGCGGGCCAAACACAACAGCAACAACAATACAAAAATTGCAAAAAACTCGATTTATGAGTTTGAATGCAGTTTCTTTTTCACACACACACACACACATGTATGCACACGGCCAATGTAAGTGTGTGTGGCTTTAAGCCGGGACTGCATACCAAAAAGCTGGTTACCTTGCTTACCAAAGAGGTTGCCTCGAAAAGTTGCTCTTAGATACAAATCAACGAAATATTGCAAAATTGTATGATAAACTACAAAAAAGTTCAAAATCATGGTAATTAACAGCTATAACCAACAGCTCTTAGCCTACTTTAACGCTAAACGATACATTTGTTTTGATGGCTTTAATTTTATAAATTCTATAATATACACAAAAGATAATTATAAATAATCAGAGCTTCAAGTTTGCGTAAAATTATGCAGAATTAATAGTAAACAAAAAATGTATCACAAATTAATTAAAATTCGAATAACTAAACATTTTCATTCATGCATAAAAATTGAATAAATATACGTGATTATATATTCATTGGCGATGAGTAAACTATTTTAACAGTTATAGGGTATTCAAGTTAATACAAACCGGTTGCGTTCACGTCTGGGAAATCCCCCGTAAAAGTAAAAACAGAGAAGGTATTCTTCTTAACTTTATTATTCGTCGCCACAACGAAAGGGAGTTGACCTGGTCAAGGTCCAGCTGAGATTCTACCAAAATAGACAAGGCCAAGAAGTTGGCATACAGCTGACTATACAAAAAAGGGGGAAAAGGCAGGTGAAATGTGATCAGAAATGAAACAAAGTGCAATGCGGTGAGACAAGCGAAAAATCGGGAAAAATGAGTAAAACTAGAATGGGAAAAAACTACAAAATAAAATAAATTCTACTAAGGTTTATACTTAAGAGCTTAGCTTTTAAATTTGTGCTGTACTATATTTAAATTAAGACCTTTAAACACCTTTTGTGCTTCCATGTAAACATGTACAACAAATACAGCGCATACCATTTAGGCGAGTGTTACTTAAATGATATTTTCTAGAAGAAACTCCAAAGTGTTGTAACCGGAACATGCTACAGGTTGAAACCCAAACCGGTGATTGAAGCCCATGTGGCATGTGTGACTGCAGTTGCTATGAATGATAGTTGTAATTATAAAGATACATATGTATATCCAAAAACTTGAATTGCTGCAACTCACTGATAGATGTAATTTTTGCATAGTTTTCATTTGTGACGCATGTCAAGTTGCACGTTACAAGCTGCAGAGTTGCCGAGTTGCAAGTTGGTGAAAGTTTGCCAGCGGTTGCAGCTGTGAACTGCATGCTTTTCAAGGTCTTTTCTCAGAGAAGGGACACACAACTTCTGATTTTCTCATTAATTTTTTTAATAAACTTATGAATGTTTATTCTGCTCGACTTTAAAATACCCATTCAATGAGTTTGTACATTATTTTATTTTCTACAATTCGCATGCGTTTCAGTGCAGATCGCTTGCAGCTGCAACGCTGCAACGGGGCAACACTTTGGTTGCAAGTTGCTTGTTGGCAGTTGCAAGTTGGTAGTTGCAAGTTGGTAGTTTCATTGGCCTCGTCAGTTTCTGCTGTATTTATAGCTTGACCAGATTCAGCTTTAGCTTCAGTTTCCACTCTCTTTATATCTGTAGCCCGAAGCGGATTTCGCCTCATTTAAACTTGTTCCTGTTGCTGCTTCTTCTATCTGAATAAGCATATATGTATAAATGTATCTGCACTGAGCGAAAAAAGGCTGTAAATATAAAATTAAAATCGGTTTTTTAGTCTTGCTGGGGAATCAAGCTTAACGCGTACAAGTACTTTACTCTTTTTCTCAGTGTATTTCTGCCTCTTTGTGTCTTTACTTTTTTCCTCATCGTCATCTTCACAGTTGTTTTTGTGGTTGTCGTTGTTGTTGTTGTTGTAATTGTTAGACTGTAAAACTCTGGCTTTGGTATGCGCACTTTCTCCTTAAATGCTATTTTCGTTAACATTGTTTTCGGAGTCTTACCCGTTATCTCCGAATTCATCATCATCGCCATCATCATCTTGATCGTCATTATCATCACGATAATGAGCTTGTCTTCGTTTCCGTATATTTGTAACTTTAATAACTAATTTGCGGTTTACCTGTCCGCACTTCCCTCTTCGTCTCTCATTCATCACATTCCCACCCACCCAGGTAGTTTATTCCTCTCTCCCCACCACAATCATCTTCTTCATCTCTTCACTTCTTCTGCTACTTGTTTTTAGCAGCTTTCTTTTTGACAGTTGTCTAATCTGTTGCTCAGTTTTTCTGTTTTGATCTAAAAATTGGTGTTTAATTGGCGCTTGTCAGTGTCGTAATTTTAAATGCAGCAGAAAAGAGAGCAAGAGGAGGGGGAAATAGAAAAAGTATCTCTTTCCCCGCTCTCTCGCACTCTCTTTCTCTATCTGTCTGTAAAGTGGCCAGCTTGTTGACCCCATTTCAGTAGTTGTTGGCCCAAAGCGACTCTAGAAGCCACTTGACAACTGGCAAAAATTGTGACCGACAGCAGCAAGAAGAAGTAGAAGCAGAGTCTTGTCCACTGATTAAGGACCTCGACGTCTACTCTCAGGATAAGTGGCTTGCCGGCAAATGCTGCAAAAGCTCAGCAATTGACCGCCTTTTATACTGTAGCTCAGTTAGCATGAATGTAAATAAATTAAGCTTAATATACAAATGAAATTGTAAATAAAAGTGCATAGAAATAAATGTCATTAATTAACATAAATAATAAATAATTTGTTTTTAATTAGACACTACTATATTTATTTAAAGTTTCATTCTTCCAAACTTAAAAACTTCTGCAAGAATCACACTCAGACATGGACAAATAATGAAATGCCTATATTTCCCGTGATTCGATCCACAGATCTTAGGATTACAATAAATTTAAAAATATAAAATACAAAAAGCAAAATTAATCCAAATTGTAAACATAATAAATATAAATAAAAGAAACTAATTTTAGCCAAAATACTAACAAAAGTTACATAACAATTAATATAACAATAAATTAAAGTTCAAACTTATTTGTAGATGCATAACTTAACTATAAATAAACATCTAACCGAAGATAAAATACACATTCAAACATTTTTTCTATTAATACATATTTTTTTTTATAAATAATAATTCATGTTTGGATAAAAATATAATTTGAACATAAATAAATGAAAATAAAAACATAAATATAACAAAATAACTGTTATTTTATATATGTATGTACATATATACGATATACGACTTAATGAAAATAAAATAAAATAAACGAGTAAAATAAAATAAATTGAATGAATAAATATAAAGTAATATCCTTTTTAATAATTATTTAAATATGAATAAATAAATAATAAAAAACAAATAATAATATAAACATAGTTAAAATATGTATAAATAAAATTTTAAAATTTAACAATCGATAAAACAAACAAAAAAAAATTTAAAAACATAAAAGTATAAATAAATATGAATAACCATTAAAATAAACCAATTTTAAATTCAAACTAGCTACAGTGAGCACACGCCATAAAGTCTGAGTCTGTTGCATCGTCTGAGTCCAAAAATGCATTGTTAAAAATACATTTTCGCTATGGAACCAATTGAAATAATGCGTAAACTCGAAGAATGCAAATATTTTTGATTGCAACGCCATGTGGCAGACTGACCCACTTGTACTGCCCCGTCCCCCCTACTCTTGCTCCGCCTTCTGCTCCTTCTGCGTATTTAGTGGATATTTCTGCATACAGTTCACATTTTGGCATGTGGCATGCGGCGTGTGCTGCGTGTTTGTCATGTTTGTTAAAATATTTAAAATTGATTGCAATAAACAAAATAATGATACGTAGACTTTTTCCATTTTCTTTTTTTAAGTATTGCAATTTCCAAAGAACTTTATTAACGCCAAATTAAAGAGATGAAAAAATTGTGGAAAATTTATTTTGCAGTGCTTTAATTAAGGTACGGGCAATGCCGGCATGTATAGCATACATTTATCTTTACATCGTCTAGCAGATACATTTGTATATATGTAAATGTTGCATGCAACTGTCATTTGGAAACGCGGGCGTAGTAAAAATATTGATTTACGCAACGATAAATGCCACTGATACAAATGTAGCAGAAAGATACAAATGTATCTATCTGTGGCCGTAGCTGTATCTGTGTCTGTATCTGCAGCTGTAGTTTGTAGCTATAGCTGTATTTGTATCTGTAGCAGCAAACAATGCTGAAATATTGAAATCAATTGAAGGTTTTGATTAATTGACATGAGCAATGCAAATGTTTTTGGCGCTTTCACAGATACATATGTATCTATAGATTTATATAAATGGAAGTAAATATATGTATCTGTATATATGAATGTGTATGTGTGTGTGTGTTTGTGTGTGTGCATTGTCAACGCGCCAAACAGCATAATATTTAAAATGTATCCAAGAGATACATTACACATTACGGCCATCGCTGCCAAGTCTTAAAAATTCCCTTCACTGCATTATTTCCCACACCATTCCGCAGATATAGAAATAAAGCCAATGACAGAGATGGCAAGACGCCATGTGCCATGTGTGTGCAACAGAGAAAGCAATACACTGACTGAAGCTGTTGTTGTAGTTGTAGAGAAGGGGACTGTGGCATTGCAAATATCCGAGAGATACTTTTGAGCCGGCTCGCTAGCTAAAGTTGGTAGTACGCTGTCTGTCTGCAGGGCTTATGTCGCTGCTGTCGTTGCCATTGCCGTTGCCGTTGCAGCCGCTGCTGGTGCTGTCGCTTTCGCTGTCAACGCTGACGTCGACGTCGTCGTCGTCGTCATAGTCATTTCCAGTGTCGTAAATTTTATTAAAGTGCCCCACTCTGTGTTAGCTTGCCACAAAAGCCAGTTAAGCTGGCTTTGGACAACTTCAATAGACCATTATCATCATCATCATAATCAATATCAACAATATTATCATCATAAACATTCAGCTGTTTATTGGGATTATTCATGCGACTTCAATTGAACTTTTTTGAAATTTTAAAATACATTTGACAAGTAAAAACTTACAGAAACAGAACTTTCCATACAATTGTCTAATTTTATCTCGTATTTAATATGACTTTTAAGATATAATATAAATTAAATTTAATTTATTTATTAATATAAAATTCATTTATATATTTTTAAACAATTTTAAAACAAAATACACTGAAGTTGACATTTTTACCCATATTCAAAATAATTAAAAGCACAATTTTGAATCTAATTGTTTTCAGAATCTAAAACGATTTGTAATTGTACAAACCGGAATAACTTGATAAACTCTCTTTCTCAAATTTATTTAAAGAATTTTTTAAATTTATTCATTTTATAGAAACAAAAAAAATCAAAATAAACTTTGATTAAGTATTTTCAATCTTGTTCTTCCGAAACGCCAACGCTATCACTAGATTTGTATTCCTACAGTTCAAATTGATAAAGTCGCCTCTGTGGTTTTTGTTGTTGTTTGTGTGTTGCTTGTGGCACGATTCTCAGAATTTGGTTACTTTCGGTTTTCAGATCTGACCCCACACTGGGTGGGGTTATCATCTGGCAGACTCTGTACATTATTTGAATTAGATTCGAAATCTGTGCAATGCTTTCGCAATTTTTAATTTACATTTTTTTTATTTCCGTTTTATAAATAGAACAAAACGTTCATTTTGCGACAAGTCAGAAGTCAATTTAAAAAAAATTTGGGGGAAGCAGAAAAAAAATTTCAAATTTTAAGCGATTTTAAGCGATTTCAAGCGGTTTGGCCAAGTGACGAATCTGCTGCGTTCGTGGCATTTTTTTGTGACGAAAACGACAGCGTTGCCCGTGCCCCTGCCACACCTCCTACCCCTACCCATAACTCCAAAAACAACTCGACTTCAGTAAGCAAGAAACAAAAAAAAAAAAACAAACACAACAACAAATAAACCGTAGTGCAAATAATCGAAACTCTCTTTAGACGCGCGTGCTCTCTTTGATTACGAGCAGCGACTCTCTTCGCCCACACAACTGCAGGCAGCGAAGCGACGTCGCCTCGCTTTGTTGCCGGTTTAGCTTTTACTATTAGTACGCCTGACGACGTGGACGTTTTTGTTGTTGCTGCGTTGTACGTGCCGCGTATCTCGAACATAGATACATTTGTATCTCACGTTTTGCAATTGTGGTAGTAGTTGTAGTAGAAACGCCGCTCAGCTGACAGCGGGAACCTGCCATGCCATGCAGCGGATTTGTGCGGGTCTCCTAACGACTCTTCGGCAACTCGAGACTCAACATCATATCGCTACGACTGTGTGTCTGTGTGCCTGCCTGTCCAACAGTCCGCTTTGGCTGCCTGTCTTCCCGTCTGTCCACTGCTGCATTCCAGCGTGTGTGCAAGAGTGTATGTGTGTGTGTGTGAGTGTGAGTTTGTATGTGTGTGCTTTCCAGTCAGACATCAGGCAAAGATATTTCGGACTGCCACCGTTCCAACGAGAGCGGCCATGCAACATTGACAGCCCTCGTGTGTCGGCTCAGTCGACTCAGCGGCTCTTCGGCTCTGTGGGCACTGTCGGCTCTGTCGGCTCTGTGGGCTCTGTCGGCTCGTTTGTTTCGTGAGATTGTTCGAGGGAATAGCGCCAGCATTCCGAACAGTCCGATATTAACTTTCAAACTGTACGGTTTGGGTGCGTTTCCAGCAACGGAAGCAGCGCGTCGTGTTTCTATGTTTTTACTCAGTCACACACAACTACAAAAACATAAACAACAACAACAACAATAATAATAATGCATGCAGCAATAACGGCAACAACGAACAAGTACAACTACTATTATTACTATTATTATTATATTGGGCAAATGATTATTTGAAGTGAGTGCTTAAATCCGCTTGAATCTGTGAAGACGTCATAACCACAACAACAATAAAACAAGATACAAAAAAAAAAAAAAACAGCAACCACACAAATTGTTGATGGAATGCATAAATCTAATAAGTCAAAGAAGATGAAGAAAAGATGAAATAAGCCATTATTTATGACTTTTGATTCACATCCTGCTCTTTGTGTACTCTGCGTTTTTATCTTCAGCTAGTTTACGAGCAACAAAAAAAAGATCATGCGACATCGAGTTAATGTTTCATTTTGTTTCACTTTATTTTATTTCGTTTTACTGTATTTTATTTGTTAATATATTATATTTTCGTGTTGATTTTGATTTACAAAACGGAATCCGCTCTTTTCAATTGTAATTTCCGGTGTAGCGGAATTTCGCTGTTCATGTGTGTGTGCGTGTGTGTGTGTGTGAGGCAGGCGTGAAAGTGAGACAGCGACAGCGAAAGAGCAGTGAGCGAGCCACGGAATGTGTGCATGTGTGTGTGTGTGCATGAGCCCACATAGGTGAGTGTGATTGTGAGTGTGTTTAGTAAGCACAAAGATAAACATAAACAGCCTGTGAAGTGAAATGAGTGAAAACTGAGACCAAAAAAGTGCAAAAACAAAAAGACAAAAACACAAAAAGAAAGAAAATTAAACTAAAAGAAGAGAAAGAGAAATAAAACCAAACTAAACGTAAAGAAAAGGAAGTAAGAATAGTGTTTGCTGCTTTTAACTGAAATCTACTTATAGCAAGTGTCATTATTGTTGGTGTTACATAAAGTCAAACAACGACTACAAATCTGCCAAACACTAATAAATATAAAAATGATTAAAGCAGAACAAAGGGGTATTCCCCATTTCGCGATTGCAAAAAGTCGAAGGCCATTTACAATTTGTGCTACACACGAAATCCCCTCCTCACAAATCTCACACACCCAAATACACAAATACACCTACATTTCAATGTTTACAAACAAACTAATTGCTGAATAAACAATGATTAAATGCAGTCTTATGACGACTTAATTAATGAGAAAGATTCGTTGCGTTGTATCCAAATTATTAATCAATCTTTTGCGTTTAAAAAACTTTGAAATTTGTTGTGATTTTCAGTTGTGGCGAGTGTTGTTGCCGTGTTGTTAAAACTTTCTGCTAGACAAAAAAAAATGTATTTGTTGTGTTGTTTTTATTGTTTACACGAAAAAGTATCTAAAAGATTTTTTATCTTGTAGTGCGCGGGCAAAATGCAATAGTAATAGTGTGTATACAAATGGTTAAACTATTTGTTCGAAAACTCCAATAAAACGAACATTAAAAAATAAACAGAAAACAAATTTAAAAAAAAATACATATTTATAATTAAAAAAGAAAAATAAAAATATCTGAAAAAAGTGCAACAAATGTGCAATAAAATAAAAAGAAATTTAAATAAATAATTATACGACGCCGCTGTGTTCATTGTTTTTATTGTTGGATGCTAAACATTTGTAATGAATTAACAAATTTGCATAAAAAATTGTCAGACAGACAACTGAATGGAATAAAATTAGCTTCAAACTGCAGCCTTATAAATATTTATATAAACCATTTAACAATTTTTAAACAAACTACTTTAAAAGTAAATAAGAAACGGATTATATAGAACTTTGTGCGTTTATTAACTGTAAGTATATGAAATATGAAATCAAAATTTATAAATCATTATTATTGATCTGAAACTTGAGACGATTCACGTTTGCATTTGCTATTCCCAAAGGCAGTGTATTAATTAATTAAGCCATCAATCAAAGGCTTTTATAATAATAGAAACACTTTCACATCATTTAACAATTCGTAGAACTTTAATTTTCCAGATTATTCGCTCTTCATGTCTTAATCTCAGTCGACTTGGGATTTCCCTCGGTTGAGATACTTATCGACGCTTGAGATACTCAATTGAGATACAAAAACGCTTCCTCTCATGTCATGTCATGTTGGGGCACAACTTGACTTGTCAAAGCTTTTCGTGTAAACTTTTATCTACGTTTAGATTCACACAAACACACACGCACAAACACACACACACACACACAAACACACAGTTGTTGTTTGCTCATCAAATTGTTGATAACAACAACAAAGAACATGCAATTTTGTAATTATTAATTTTATGGTCTGTTTGAGTTGTATCATAGTTAGAGTATTTGATAGCCTGACATTTTTCTAGCCTCCAATTTGTTGTTGTTGTTGCTGTTTTATATTTTTTGCCCGCTTCGTTTCCGGTGCATTCCACTGTGCGAACATGCGTGCTCCCGTCCACATTGTGTCTGAGGTCAGTGAACCCCCGAAACTCAGACCCAAACACAAGCCTCGATAACTGTCTAAAGCCAACAACAACAACAGCAACAACAATAACAATTTTAAAAGTCAAAAATTGAAGAATAAAGGTGCGTGTTTGCTTAGGCCTCTCCTCACCTTAAGTTGGCCTTTTACACTACACTACAAAATACCAGTGTTAGATACTTGACAGAAATAATAATTTTCTTGAGCTGCGCAGAATTAGTAATAACAAAAATCTTTGAAATAATTTCAAAATGTTTAAAAATTCTGTTTTAAATAAATTTTTATTAAAAACTGAAAAAGATGGATAATTATTAAATATTTTAAAAAAAAAGTTATTTAATTACATTACTAAGTTTGTTCAAGTTTTTATGTTTATTTATATTTTAATTGCAATTTCAAAATGTTTTGTTTTTTAACAACTTGTATAATAACATTTCAAGGCAAAAACATTTTCAAAAACTTACTTAAATTAGTCAAAATGGCAACGCAATTTATAACTAAATGTGAGCTTTTATATATGAATATTAACAAATTAATTTAAAATATTCTAGTAGCTGTTTAGATGAACAAAAAATAAATTTAGTTTCTATCTTTGTGGCTAAAACATTTTTACCATAACTAACTGACATTGCAGTGAACATAAATTTATAAATCAAGCTACAAATTATCCAAAATGGCAACACCATATTGAAACTGAATGAAAGTTGGTCAAATTTAATGTGTATGGCAAGCAGATGATGATCATGATCACGATAATAATATTGTTGTTCATGTTAATAATAATGATATCTACGATGACGATGATGATGTTGGTGGGAGCGTAGCGGTTATTGACTCGGTCTTCTGCGTTCTATCCACTTGAGTCGTGTCTTCAAGTTAGCATTTCTTCAGCTTTCAGCTTTTAATGCCATTGTCGGCATTTCTTTTTGCTGCTGAGCTATTATTATTTGATTTTCATATGTATCTGACTGGGTCAGCTTTGACTACTGCTTTTGCCTCTTTCTTTTTTGCCAAAGCTAAAGTGCTATATCATTGACAGAAACCATGAAAGGAGAAGTATCTTTTCTTTCTATACATAGATACAGCTTTGTATCTATAGAGTGTTATTTTAAGGTTTTTTTAGGGAAACGAATTGAGCACTTTTAAAGTACTTAAGCTTAGAGTTAGGGCTCTTGTAATATGCTTTATAAGTTTTATAATTTATATTAAGAACAGGTAATAAACTCTTTAGTTATGAAATCGAATTTTGTCTGAGTGAATATATTAGTTAGTTTAGTTTAGTTTAGTTTAGTTTCTTAAATTCTTTTTCTAGAAATGATCCACAAAATTCTAGTTTGAATGTTGTGCCAACCGATGGCTTGTTAGGGAGCATAGACTTTACTGACAAATTATTAAAGTTTGTTATTAATAATCTTGTTTTTATACTTAATGTTGTAATTTGTACTTTTGATTAAAATTGTGGCTAAAATCGCTACGTGTAAGAGCAACCATTGCCCGGACTATCAAATTGAAGCAACAATATGATTGAAAATTAGCAAAAATAAAAGCGGTTATTTTGGGCCCAGTGACACGATGAGCAGTTGGCCAGTGCATAACATCAGGCGAAGCCACAAACACAAACACAAGTTAACGGGGACTAGACACAGAAATGCTATATCATGGCATGCATTTGGCAACAACGATGACTGTAATTGCAATCGAATGAATAATTCAAATAAACGTGGCCTAATGTCTCGGCAAACAAGTTGGGATGAATGGTATAAGCATAACATGAAAGTGACTAAAGAATTGGCAATTCTGATGAAGGTACCGATCGGAGAGGTGTCCGAATTACTCTACTCTCTCACCCTTCAGAACTACAATCATATCTTGAATCCAAAGTGTAAAGGCTGGAACTGCAGATACATTCCATTCTCTCGACTGGATGCCTGTGATCGTTACCTGAGTGTCTTTGACTTGCAGGGGAATCTCAGAGAACCAAGGCATCCAAAGAGTCTCATTCTACTGCTGGAGTTTATGCAACGTATTATTGGAAAACCGGAAGAGGAGGCCACTAATGAATCGCTTCGTAGTACCATTTCTTCCCGATCAATTGAAGTGGCCTTGTCTTCCGCTAATGAGAAATATGAAGAGTTATTTCCACATGATGATAGCAAAATATATTTCATGTACAGCCAACGATTGGGACGTCTAATCGATCCAGATGTTGATAAGATTACACCAGCGATTAAAAAACGAATTTTCACTAGCGGTGATGAAGAGGTGAGGGGTAATAGGGGAGTGCGAACCTATCGTTATACCGATGATGCTCCTATTTTTAGTGGTTCGAGTGAAATTCGATCGATAAATTCGAGATATCAGCGTCACAGAGCTTTACATGATGAGGATTTTGCTGAACTACACACAAGTCGTTATGGTCGTCGAAATAATATAAATCGTCATCCGCATAACATCATCTCACCTTTGACTCCATTTAAATCGGACTATATACTGATCGACGAGCGGGGCAGAAGGCGTGGTCAGGGCAGTGCTCAGCTGAATGAATTGCGTTCGAAACGTCTCGAATTCCTACGTCATTTGCTGCAGAACATGAGAAAATCCGATCCGGATGGATTCCTCAAAAGTCTGGCATCGATTGACCTCAAACATCCCCGGGGCAAACATCACCATACCAAGATTGCAACTGAAGAACTGGCCACATTCTATGCGAACGTTGTAGCCGAGGAGCCACACAAGAAACGTGACAAGCATCAAAAGGAACTAAAGATTACGGATGGTGAGCAGTTACCACCCAGAGAGCGTAGATACTATGGTGATCCGATGCCTGTGTTGTATCATGCACCATACAAGTCCAGTGATGAGTCTACGTGGATGCGTCGTCATCCACAACAATTGCGACTGCAGGAGGATGGACGTTTGGGGATATCCAGTGTGAAACGCTACAAACGGGACTCGGTACAGAAGTCACTCAATATGGCACAAATTCGTTACTCCATCCATAGTCTTAATAGTCAGCTGATTGTCCCTAAGAAAAGTGCCGCGGTCATTTTCAAGGATGTGGATCTGAAACTGAGCAAGAAGCCCGAATACAAACGCATTTTTCCGTCCGCCAGTAGGCGATTCAAGCAATCCAAACAGTCAAAAGCTCACTGAACGGTTCGAAGTAATCCCTGAGTTATTGTTTTAAATAAAATTTCGAATAGTACGTTTCGTTTTGTTAATATTTTCATTCGGTTTATCTAAAACCGTTCCATCCCATCCCATCCCATTCCATCCCATCCATCTGGAATCCAGTGTCCTTCTCCTGCAACTGTTGCACAAATGTATTGTGCACCTTCATGCAGCCTGCCACGCAGCAGTCTCCTCTGTCGGTTTCAATGTGAGGCTGTAACGGAGCCAGTGCAGAAATGCCGGAATCGCAATGCGCACTGGCAGGCGGAGGAGAGACATTGGTGTCTTCGCAACCGAAATGCCCTGCGTCAATTGGCCGAACTGTTACCACATCCGTGGGAAAAGATTTGTCGATTCCTCTTCCAGCTGACCCTAAAGCGATTCGGCGAAATTCTTAATCCGAAGTGTTCCCACTGGAATTCGTATCGAGTGCCTCTGACACGCCCCGATACATGTGGTCTCTACGATGGCATTTTTGATAAGGAAGGAAATCTTAGGAATCCCCTACATCCGTATATTCTTCACATTTTGTTAAGGATCCTTGAGCATTATCTGAATATACCCTGCTATGGCTACAACGGACAGCGATATGGGACTGTCTTGGATGAAATTGTCCATGGTAATAGTCAGAACAAGTGTACGGATATCTTTAGGGGAGACAAGGATGGTGACGGCGCTAGACTACGCCGGGACTGGGATGCATCTGGATTGGGTTATAACTTTGGTGGCAGTGATTTCAATCCCGATGACGATGGAAATGATGGTAAAGACGGCGATGATGGCAAGGATGGTGACGGTGATGACGATCTGAACAAGAAGGATCGCAAAAGTATCGCAGACATTTCGGATCTATATTCCCGCGTCGTTCAAAAGAAGCACAAACGCGAACTTGTCGTTTCCGTAGTCGAAACCGATGATGACGACGGCTTGGGCGGCGGTGGAAAGAAGAAGAAAGCCAAGCCAGTGAAGAAGAAGAAATACGCTGGTACCGAGCGACAATTCATGGGAGAAATTCTACCTGTTTTGGTCCACGAACCCTTCGACGAGACCAAGCCCTGGACCTGGATTCGAAGACATCCAAAACAGGATCGTGTGCTCCACGGCACTCAACTGGGCAGGGCCAAGGTGCATCGCTATAAACGCGAGTCCCTGGAGCAGCAGTACCAGCAGGCAAAGATGCGCTGGTCAGTGCGCAGTATCTATTCGGTTGGCAGCGACGAGTCCATTCACTGGACCGATACCTTTGGCAAACGCTCCGACATGATCAGCAGGAAAACGATGGTCAAAAATTATGATTACAAGAAACTGCTGGAAAAACCCGAGGACGGAATGCAGCGTATTTCAATAACTCCATCGAAGCAGCTTAAAGTCCCAGCTAAAGAAAAGGGTAAAGGCAAGAAGTGAAATCAATTTTAGTGTTGCAAGGTTTTCCTTTTTGTTGCTGCCACTCACCTTTAATCTCTTTGTTGCCACTCACCTGCTGGCACGTCCTAATCATGCCGAGAAAGACTGAAATTATGAAAGAAAAACGAAACGGGAGGATACTATTTTAGATTCTATCCCTTTTGAAGAGCCTAAGACGAATTCGAGACTTGTTCTTGAGTGTAAAAAACTTTTTAAAATTCGATAACACAAAGTATTTGGCATTTTAGCGGAGTCTTTCAATGTGATGACATCCACAAGACAAAACAACAAAAAAGACAGTAATAAAATGTAGTTTCATTACACGATTTATATTGATATCGATTTATTGAATTTAACTGATAGAACATTTAGCTATGGAACAAAGCTTTAACTTTATACGTAGTTTTAAACCTTTCATAGTTGCAGTTAGTTACAATTTAATTTAAAGTATCTTTTTTTATTGCATTCCCTGAATCCTGAACAAACTTGTACTGGTAGACCCATTGATGGACTTTCATTATAGTAGTTTCTGATATCCCTATTCATCTATACTATTCTTTTCAGAAACCTTGTTAACCCCTTTCCTACTTTCAACTACAGGGTCTAGTATATAAGCAAGTGACATAATTTGCTCGTAGTTGGAGAAGCTGAAAAGATTTTCATGTTTAAAAATTTTGCATATTTCAAGTTTTCATATTCAAAGTTGACGCTTTGATTTTGATTTTATTGCCAACAACCTCCATGGTCCACCATCTGCAGCTCAACTCGCTCCTGCTTCCTTTACTTGCTACATGTGGTCCCCCTACTTCTCATTTCTTACTCTGCTGCTTATCTTTGCCATTTGCTTAGACGCAGACAACGCGGATTACTTAAACGGGTCTTCGCTCACACGCACACACACACACACACCATAATATTTTGTTGTATTTGTATATGTGTGAACATGTCCTGCCATAATGCTTTGCTGAGAACACGCCTCCTGCTCCTCACCGTCCCCTTTGTTCATAAAAGTATAGTTTATTGCTCTCTCTCATGAAAAAACCAAAATATTGTCTAGAAATTTAAACAAATATTTGTTCGAAATGCTAGCAGTATGTATATGAATATTTGAATACTATATAATATAATTCCGATCATAATTAATAGACGCTATAGTGCTCGAAATATGTCTGATTCTTAAGCACTAGAAATTTTTGGCGATAATTTTGCTGTTGGCTTTTTTTTCTAGCTGCTTTTAAGCTCATTTCGATTTGGGAACGCACAACGTTTGCCAAAAAACCAAGATTGCTTCTATGCCTTCACTCTCCCGGCCTACCTCTCGCTGGCTCTTGTGCTAAACAAACATACAGACAGAGATAAATGTGTGTATGTGTGTGTGTGTTTTTGCGTGTATATGTATGGGTGTTGGGGCTGTTACGGCCTTTGTCTTTGTGTGCGACGAAATCTACTTAAATCGATAAAAACTATCAAAATCTGTGCGGGGCGTTTATGCCACACAGACATTTCCGAATTCGTTGTCCGCTGACTGTGACTGTGACTGTGACTCTGAGTATGCTGGTAGCTGTGACTGTGACTGTGCCTCGTCACTTATACGACATGTGCGCCTGATGATGCGTCGCTGTCTCTATCGCTTTCTCTGTCTGTCTCTTTATCAATTTTCTCCTCTTCACCACCTTCTGCTTCTCCACCTCCTCCGTCTCTGCCTCATTTTTCGCCAATGTTGCGTATGTTGTCAAGTCTCTTCCGCTTACAGCCTCCAATGCTGTTCGCCTTCCTTCTTTTTTCCATCTTTTTTCTTGGCAGCCGTGACCAAAAAAAAAAAAAATTGTGCTTCATTGTTGTTGGCATGTCCGTTCTGGCACGGACTCCAAAACTCAGAACCCAATACCCATAACCCATAACCCAGTACCAGGACGAGTACCCAAAAGCCCGTACCCAAAACCCAGGCCATGCCATAGAGCAGCCAATTGTTCTCTGGAATGGGTCGATGGGTGCGTTAGGCAGCAGTTCCGTTATTCTTTTCCCCGCTCTCTTATACTCTCTGTCTCTGCTCATCTCCTTTCTTTACTGTTGTCAAGGCGACAACACACAAATGTACAAACTTTTATGTGCGTGTATGTGTGTCTGTGTGTGTGTATGTGTGTGTGAGCCATACACTAAGGCGCCGCCATTTAAGCGCCGCAAACGAATTTGACCAAAACTGCCATGCGACGATGTATTTATTATTATAAACCCTTGTCTACATTTTGCCACAATTCTCTTGCATTTTTCACTATGGCAATTATAATGCTAACTGACAAAAAATGACAAATTATGGTAGTAACATTCCTCGTTTATATTAAATAGACAAATACATAATACAAAGAATATTCTACGTTTTCTTGTTTTCAAATTAATACAAAAATCACGAACTTCTAATGTCTCTTTTATATGTAATGCGTGTTCAGATTTCACAATGTTTTTAGTATATAAATTGTTATTTTAATAGTGGGAAAAAAAGACATAAAACACAAGCACAACTAATCTGTAATTATGCAAATTTTGTTTCTAGATTAAAGATAAACTCGTTAGCAGCTGCGACACATCATTATCATTATAATCAATAGCTCATTGGTAGTTCTAAAGTTTCCAATTAGAAGCATTAAAATCATTGTATAAAATTAAGAAATTTCATATATACGGAGCCAAGATTATTTGCAAATACTCTGCTTCAATCAATGTAAAGTTGTTAACAATTTAATGGGAGTCACCTACAGTTGAAACCCTACCAAACCCTTTTTATGCCCAGAGCTGCTACCCTGACATGCGGAAATTTATGATGCTTTGCTACATTCTTTGAGCTCACATGCATGTGCATACTTTTGTGTATTTGTGTGTCTCACTGTGTGCATGATTACTGCATTTATGAGATAAGTTTTTTACTGTCGACAACAATTAAATTACATTTTAGAGTTTATAGTCTGACTGCCTTGTGGCACAACTGTGTTTGTGTCCTGCCCCTGTTCCCATCACTCTCTCCCTCATGGGGCCCTTTTAGCCTGCTGCACTGTACTGTATCTTTTGCTGTCGCCAAACTTCAATAAATTCTAATAATTTATTTCATTACCAGAAAGCGTCTTCCTTTGGCAACAAAACCAGCAAAAGCATTTGCTCGACTGCAATTGTAATTTTAGTATTAAATTGTATGTGATAGCAAGGCAATGCGACAAACAGAGGGACGGACATGGACAGAGACAAACAGGGTAGCTGGGCAAACGGGGAAGTCCCGACAGAGTCCACAGTCGTTGTGATAAACAACTAGTATCTCAAAGATACATTATTTGCCAAACAATATGTTGACATATAATTGCACTTTTTGAGCTACAAGGGAATTCGTCTTAGATCTAAAGGAAGTGGAATCATGTAGCGGGTATATCAATAGTGTTGCATACTCTTTTTATTCCCAACTCTACACTTCTCTCATTGTCAAAGTCATAACCAAAGCACGTAATTCTCACTTTGTCATTTCTGTGTGGCATGCAACCGCATTGAATCACGCCTATTGCAACGGTAAATTCCTGCCAGCGTTGCCACCTACACACGTGCGAACAGTGAGTCAAATAAGTTGGGCCACGCACAAGCAACTTAAATACTTTTAGAAGACTCAATTTATAAATAATTTGTTATTAATAATGATCATCATCAGAGATTTTGAAATTAATTCATTTGAAAGTACTTTTATTATTTTATATCTTATACATTATATATATTTTTTTTGCTTTTAAAAACTTTTAGAAGATGCAGCTTTAATTTATTCATTAAATAATTTATTATTTTTCCTAGTAATAATACTAATAAGGATTCTGATGATGATTCTGAAATTAATTCATTTAAAAGTAATTTGATAACTTTTATATCTTATACTTTTTGTTGCTTTTAAAAACTTTTAGAAGACTCAATTTAAATTTATTTTTAAAAAAATTTATTATTTTTTCTATTAATAAGACAACAAGGATTCTGATGTTCTAAAATTAATTCATTAAAAGTAATAAAAGTGCTGATATATATTCAATACTTTTCTTGCTTGTTGTCCATTTTATTTAAAAGTTTTATTCGCTTTGCATAAAAGTTTCAAACTTTTGCACAACTTTTCGTCCCATTTTAGATAGCTAGCGTGCAAATACTGGGTTGACCCACTGTTTGTGTGTTTGCCACCACGGAAATGGAAAACCCGCATTGCAATTTTCCATCCAACTCCCAGTTTGTGTCTGTTTTCTTCTCAATTCAAATACTTAGCTGAAGAATTTATGCCTTCACACTCAATGTTGGGGCTTAATTAAATCATTAAACACCCGCAATGAATGCACACTCAAACACACGCATACACACACACACACTCAGGCGCACACACATTCATTCGGACATTCATAGACGTACATAACATTTGTTAGACACTTTATGTAATCGCTGTAATTAGCCACATACGTTTTTACATTGTTTTTCTTTTTTTTGTATTTGTCTTCTCATTTTGGGATTACGCAATTAATTCCCTGGCTGAGGATTTTCCCAAATAACTTGGCTGGAAGCAAAAAAGCCACACAAAAAAAAAAAAACAATAACCAGAAATGCGCTAAAGCCGATATAATTAACATACTTCACAGTTACAATCATGGCTGGTTTTGTTCGGGTTTTCTTTGGATTTTCCTTGGTGATTTTAGCCAGTTTTATGGAACGTACAAAACCGAATGTAATTAAGTGCAAAAGATGTCGCATGCACCAGCAACAGGTTGCAGCTCTTGCTGCATACAATTTCACACAACACAACACAACACAAGCAAAAGCGGAAAGCCGCAGGAGGTCGAAAAATAGATGGGGATGGATGGAGATGGAAAATCATTGAGCCATGTTGCTGCTGTTTTCTTGAGCTTATGCAATTAACTCGGTTAGTGAATGTGGCAACGTCTTGCATGTGATTGACTGGCTAACTGACTGTTTAATTGATTGAGTGACTGACTGACTGACTGACTCTCTCGATGAAACCACAAATTATTGCGGGAATGCAACTTGCCAAAGACGAGGTCAAACAAAGCGGATGGAAATAACTACACTGACAACAAAATCAAGTCTACACTGCTGTGTGGGATTGAACTATTTTTGCTTTACCAAAATATATTGATCGCTGCGATTCCAGAAATTACTGCTAAACAATTTCGTTAGAATTTTTTCTGTGTGTTTTCCTCAGTTTTTCACTGTTTTCCTATTGCTTTCCCCACACGCAGACGTAGTCAAGTGAAACGTAACCCACTTGACAGTGGCTCAAAAAAATGTTTACCTACGGTAGTCATTATTAACTTGATCATCGTCATTATCAGCGTCGTCATTGATGCGTTCGAGCGAAGCTGAGCGAAGAAAGCTGCGAAATGGACAGCGATAACGATGACGATGCCGTTGTCGATAACGATGACGATGACGATGATGCACTTGCGACGCTCGCTAACCAATACACTCCTCCTCCACGTTTGTTAGCATTTTTTCATGTATTGCCAACTCGTCAACTTGGCCAACATGTCTATTAACGGTAACTAGGTAATTGCTGGAAATTGCCGTTAGAAAATTTGCCTTTATTGTAGTCGTTGTTGTTGTTGTTGTAATAGCCGTTTTCGCTCACAGCACTATAAGTAAACCATTCGTTAACACAAAAGCTATCAAAAAAGAAAACGAAATGCAAAAGAAAGCCCCGTTTACTCCACCCCTGGTCTATTCATGGTTGCTGGCTTTTCTTCTTTTGTTTAGCTTCTGAATGGGGAAAAGTGTTACCTGCCACTTTAGGTGGCACATGAAGCAACAGCCTCGCATATTCTACTCTATTTCATTTGGGGAAAAAGCATACACAAAGCAAAAAAATGAGGAAAGAAAATTTACTCGTGGAAAATATGTAAAGTAAATATTTGAAAAGCTTTTTCAAGCAACTCTGTAAACACGAAAATTCTTTTGGAAACTCTTTAACAAGATTCAAATATGAATATTTCATAGAAATATTATTTGACAGTTTATATTATTTTACCCCTTACTTTATGGTTATTTAGCACAACTTTCTTGTTTATCGCTAATGATTTATGGCATTGCTAAGAAAACGAAAAGCATTCGTCATTCTCAATAGTTTTCTGAGTTTTCCTTTCGATTTTCCATTGACTCAACATAGCAAACTTATGTTGTGCAATTATTCCAGGTTTTATTTCCACAGTTCTTTTTTTCCAACTGGTGTGTTTCCCGTTGATTGAACAAACCAAAAATTTCCCCTTGATAACGATCGTTTATAAGTGGATGGGAAATCACAGTTTGGTTGGGACTACAATAAATTCGGTTTGGTGCGTTCACAAGCAGTGCAAAAACGTCAACAAGCAGTGCACCAATAAGCAGTGCTTGTTGCAAATCATTAGCAAAACGGTGTATGCAGTCTTAAAAGATAAATAGTGGGAACTTATAAATTACCTATAAATACCTAAAACATAGTTAACTATTTAAATAACATGAAAGATTTTTTCAGTACACAAATTAATGTTAGTTTAAACATGAAATTTTTAAGGCAAGCACAAGATTTATAAAATTAAAGTTTGTTTTATGTATGACAATCGCCAACTAATAGACGTTTTTGACACCGCTAAGTGTTTTTAGATTAATTATTAAAATAATTTAGACAAACTTCAGCATGAAATTGAATTGATGACGTCATTTCAATCGTTATTGTCAACGTTGTTTGGCATTCCTAAGCATTCGCTTGCAAAACAAATGGACTCATCAAAGTGCTCAACGTAGGGACAGAGGAAGGGAAGCAGAAGGAAGCGGGATAGGTTGACGGATTAGAAAGGGGAATTGAGACAGGGAAGAGGACAGGGACAAGCCCCTCTCATTGGGGCACGCTTACGCGGCCACTCCAAGGCCGGTCTAGACACTTTTGACACAAATGCAGTACAGGTGGCTCTCGCTAAGAAAGTTCCCTCTCCAGACGCTGTCTGCCAGTTTTAGTCTAGAAGAAAAAAAAAAAAACCAGACAAAACACTCACACACACACACACAATGAAGGCAATTGCCAAGCTGCGTAAATTTCCGCGTGGTGCAATGTTTTTTAGACAGACAGGTGTGGCGTGGGGAAGGTGGTGGAGGTGTTGGAAGGAGGCCAGGTCAGAGAAAGGGCGGGACAGTGCATCATTACCGGAATCGCTGACGTTGCATGTCATTGTCTGGAGCGTGGGTCTTTCTCGCACCCTCCCGCTGTCCCTCTCTGTCTGAGCCACTTGAGACAGCCGTGAGAGGCACATATTGAGACAGGTGACAACAGTCACTCATTGTTGTTGTCACTGTTGTTGTTGCTGTTGTCACTGTTGTGGTTGAGGCAAAAGCGAGAGGTTAGAGAGCAAAGTTAGATGTGTTGCAACAAACGCAGTAAATCAATTAGAGAGTGTTGCAACCAATTGGCGGTTTTCCTACTTTTTTCTGTAACGGAAAAGTAGCCCGCACCATTGTGGCTAAATATCTGCTAGAAAGTCACTTCTTTCAAACAGTTCACTGAACTCAAGATCGCAACTTATTGTAAACATCAATGCCAAAAAAAAAAAGTAAACTGTGCTGTGAGCAGAAGTAAGTGCTATAAAATGCAACAGACAATGGGCAAAAAATATAAAAAAGGCCAAGAAACCGATTAAATAAAGCTGCATTAACAGTTAACAACAATTGCTACAACAACAACATATCAAGTACCCAGACGTGTTGACCATTTGAGGGGACTTCCCTTAAGATCTCATTCAGACACGCCTATGAATACCACAGTGAGCACTCGATACTGTGTTTATTTACTCGTGTTTGTTGTTTGTTATTTTGCGGATTCATTAAACTTTCAGCTGTTGTTGCTGTTGCTGTTGATTTTGCAGCAATTCAAGTTTATTGTTCTTGTTTACATTGCAGGGTCTTTATGGTCTTTGAAGTTGATTTGGCTTAGTTCATTCCAACGAATTCTGGGGGGCATTTTGATTGAATTGTGGTAATTTCTACAAATATATGTTAATTATTGCCCAAATTGACAGAATGTATTAGTTGGCATTCGAAACTATTAACTATTGAAACAAAGTTTGTTGATTAGTAACAAAGAAGAAACTGAAATCGAGCATTTTGTGAATAATTATTTATATAATGGGTATTAAATAGTACTGCAAACCTTGCTGAACCAAACAATTTGTTATCTTCATTGTTTGGGGTGTATCAAAGCATCAGAAAACTGGTTAATACCTTTTTAAAATTACCTATTTAATGATGACTAAAATTCCTGAAATCGATTTAGATTTTATCGTCAACTTTTGTTATTGTTAATCAATATATGCAGTTTTAACAGACAACAATTGCTAATAAACTCTATAAAAGCTAACAATGGAATTGTTATAATCATTTAAACTGCATAATTTTAAGCTTTTTATTGTTTCGGCAAACAACAAATTGCGCGAGTTGTGTCTTGCGATGACTCAACGCAGTTTCGCCGATAAGATAACAGATAAGGGATGACTGTAAATGCAAATACCCCAACTAAATATAAACAAAAGTATGTGAAATAATTCGAACAAATTCGACCTAATGTTCCTAATTTGGAGATTCTGTAAATGGGAAAAGCAAACGTGAATTCGTCGTCACAGACTGTGGAACTGTGGGCGCAATAACTAATTCAAGGCAACACACAATTGCCATCAACTTTCCTTGTTTTCTTACAGATAATAAGAAAAACATTCCAGCAACTACAATAACAACAACAGCCATGGTGATAAGCTTGTTCTAAGCACTTGACTCTTGTAGGAGAAAAGAGAACGATACGAAAAGGCATTTAGCATGGTGCGACGTAATGTTGCTGAGCAACAAACTAACAGCAGCAGCAGCAGCAGCAACAACAACAGTAACAGTAACACTAACAGTGGCAACAACAGCAACAGTGGCAGCAATAACAATGCAGGCAGCTGCTCCTCTAAAGCATCGTCCACCGCGAGTTTAAACAGTATAACAAGTTCAGCCACAACGGCTTGCAACATTGTCATGTTGCAGGCAGCGCCGTTGCCAGCAGCAGCGGCTGTACCGAGAGCAGCCACTCAGCAGCAGCAGCAGCAACAACAACAGTCACCATCGGATGGTGGCTCCTCGAACTGTTCGTTGCCAGCGTCGCCACCGTTGTTGCAACAGACGGCGACGCCACCGCAGGGTGCACAAATAGTGCCGCCAGTTTGTGCGCTTCATCATCCGCAGCAGCAGCTGGCGCTGCTGGCGGCAATGCAGCACCAACACCATCACATGCTGCAAGCACCGATGCCTCCTCCCAGCCACCAACATCCGCATCCACATCAGCATCAACACCAGCATCAGCATCAGCATCAGCATGGCATGCCAGCAGCACACACCACACATGCCACACACCCCACACACACCACACACCATCAGGCACTGCCGCATAACCATGAAAACGGACATGGAGGAGGCATCTCGCCCAATGGTGGCTCCGGCGGCTCCTCCTCTGCCAGTAGCGTGAGCAGCGTGTCGAGCAGCAGTGGAGGGGGTGGCGGTGGCGGTGGTGGTGGCGGCGGTCAGGGAACGATTGCTGGGAACAGCACCAATGGCATTGGACCACCAGTGGCTGCTGCTGCGCTGCCGCCGGGTCCACTCTATATACAGTACCCCGGCGAGTTCTTTCCATCGGAATACTATATCGCGCCGCATCCGCACGAGGGTATCTGTCCACAGCATCCGCATCATCCGCACGCGCACCAGCATCACCATCAGCCCATGTGCGCTATCTCGGCGGAATATGGTGAGTTATCCTCTGCTCCGAGCTCTTGTCGTACTTACGGTGGACAAAAATAAAGGCAGTGCTTTCCTTAAACTAAAATCTGCTAGGCAGACTAGTGACTAACATTTCACTTAAAACTAAAGATGAACAAGCCAGAGATTTGAAGAATTATCTCTAGAGTCTAGAGTCTCTAAAAGTATTCTGGCACAAATAAATTTGAAAATATTTGAAATGTGTAATTTATGTGTGTTTAATGACCCATTTTTGCCACTGTGCTGTTAGTGCTTGTTCTTCTTCTGCTGCGGATTCCCCTTTTTCAGATGATGACTGCTAATTACATCTTGCATAATCCCCAGCCTTAGAAGCACTTCGGGAAGCCGCTAAATAACTCTGTTCGTCACGGAAACTTTCTTAAGCCTTTGCTCGGTTTATTGTGGGTGTTTTAGAGTTTGCTCCAATTCCCATGATTAGACGACACCCAAGGCTATGTATGCCTCGAGCTCTCTCTTAAGCTGCGTAAAGTCTCTGTCTCAAGTCTTAAAATAGACGCCGAAACCGCTTCCCCCCTTTTCTCTTCCCACTTCCCACTTCCCGTTTTCAATTTCCCATTTCCCGCTTCACGCTTCCCGCTCCTCAAACGCTGACAAAAAAATACGTATCTTCAGTTGAATTTCTCATTTTAAGCTGCAAAGTCAACAAGTAAGCTCTTCATTGGATTGGTCCATCAACTGTTTCCACTTCCCTTTTGCCACAGCAAAATTAGCTAACTTAATTTTGAATGATTGCACTAGACTTAACAGTTGAAAGCGGAACAGCAAACAACTTTATCAGTTCGAAACAGAAATAGAAATACAAATACAACAAAAAACTAAGCTAAACTAAACTAAATAAATAAACTGAAGCTAAGTGCAAAGAATTAAGAATTTGTGACGACATTGTGATGAAATCTATTCGCTCCGGAAATAAAATTACTTTATCAGCATTACTGCAAAAGCAGAAGCGTAGTTAGTTGTTTCCTATAGGAATATACGAATTTTATAAATCTATTTGTTATTTATGAATTTACATAGTCATTTAATAATATAATTACCAAGGCACGATTTCGTTATCGGCGATTATTAAGTCTCGTTAATTAAAATGGAATGGAAGTTGACTGATAAATGATTGAAGCGACTGAATGAAATAAAAGGGGTTGATTGAAATCGAGTAACAATCAAAATTTCATGTTTCGTTTATTTATTTTAGTTAATTTCTTTTTATACATTTGTTTGTAATTTGTTAAGTTGATTAATTGAGCACATAACTCAGCTCAAATGAATCTGCAAAGATTAATAGAAGTTGCGTTAAAAGGCGAAAAGATTTCAAATTACTTCTATTTATGTTTAAATTACTTTTGAAATTCAAATTTAGTATGCGTGAAAACCTTACTAAAATTAATTTATTGAAAAAAAAATCAAACACGCGCAATGCCAATTCACACCCACAAATCAATCTAAAAATGCTTTAAATTGTCTACAATAAATATAAGTTCTAGCGTGATCAATCGAGGTTTCACCCTTTTTAGCAGTCACTGTTTCGATTAGCATAACTGTAGAAACGCCCACGTGGTCAATACGGAGTAGTTTGACATGAAATGGAATTGGTACTAGTTGGGCATGGGTATGGGAACTAGAAATGGAACTGGTTCGGGCCAAGCTAAAAGTCGTATCCGCATCAGCTATCATTTCGGCCAGCAACAACAACCGGAGCTGTCTTGGCTTTAAAACGAGTGAATCAGACTGACAACAATCTACAAATACTTGGAAATATACTTAAAATACATATATATATATAGATTTATGTATGTGTGGAAGTGTGTGTGTATGAAGAAAAAAGTTTTGTTCTTCCCAAGCGAAAGAGGGGAGAAACTGTCAACTGTCTGCTGGGAGTGTTGGCCAAGATAATTGAATTAAATCAAGTTTAGCGCAAGCCAGAAACCAATTACCAATCTGTCGCCTGCGGTTGGCTTTAACCCTAATTGACCAGCGTTAGGAGACTATTGATTCAATATCGAGACATCCTACCTGTTTGCACCAAAATAATGTTAATGAGTGGAACCAAAGCTTGGCCTGTGTTTGCAAATGAACAAATTGAATTCAATTGAATTCAAACATAAGTTGCAAATTGAACACAAAGTTATAATTGTATTGTATTGCATGTGGCTGGAATTGAAAATGAAAATCGTATTCCTACTTGGCAAAAAACCCAGCACAAAAGAGCATTAAGACATTCCCAAGTGCGAGTGTGGCAGGAAGCTCATAATTTACAATTACAAGCAAGTGTAAATAGCTTTTGCCTGCCTTGTCTACCAACTAGCAAGTACCAAACTACCGTCTACCACCTACCGTCTAGGCTCTGAACCTTGCACCCACCAAAACGACTGAGACATTTCATCTCCGTGCGCTCCCGGAACCTTGTTAATCGAATCAGCTTGCTAAGAAAATAGCTCTAAGTGCGTGCTGGGCTCGACGTTTTCCCTCTAATGGAATTTTCTCCCTTGGTGGTCTCCACTTGGATATATAGTGTACACTGTACATACACATGTATATATCAAAGATATATACGTGTATATACGTATATTGATATGGGTGCTGAGCATGTTATAATTATAAGAATGCTGAGCATGCTCTTGTGCCCTCCTTCCACTTCCCCCTGCGCCCAGCAGCAACCACTTCAAATGAAGCTGAATCTTTGGGGTGTTGATTGCTCTCTCTATTTGCCTCTGGCATAATTTACACAGACTTTGCAAGCTCTAATCAACATATTTCCTATTATTTTATATGCCACACATGGTCAGTCTACATACAAATATATTGTACGCATGTAGTGACTTTATAGTAGAGGTCTAAATAACGATAAAATACAAGTAAGGGATAATTTCAACCTATAGTAATGCTACTACGTGATGTTTTACCGATTCAATTAAAATACTTAGTAGGAATTTTGACAGAATTCTGTACAAATCTAATGAAATAGAAACTTCTTAAAAAATAAATATTTAAATGAAATTTTTTTGTTTAATATAAATTAAATGTGAGTTCGAATTTTATGAATTGAGTTTCGATTACTGAAGTACAAATTTGTTTACAAAACAGTTAAGGGAAAATAATTTTGAGCTGGATTGAAAAAGTTAACCTGAAACATCAAGCAAAACTAACATCCACTTCATTTAATACTTTGTTGGAGAATTTATCAGTCAAGTTCGAAAAAAGTGAGTAGTATCCCAAACAAATTTTAGTAATAAAGTAAATAAAGTCTTTAAACGTTCTATATCGAAAGATATGATTTATTCTAACAAATTTCTCACTTTTAAGTTTGAAACTTTCACCTGCTTTGAAGCTTAACTTAGTTCTCTGAATAACAGACCACAAAGCCTTGAAGTTTATCAGCTGATTTAAAGAATAAGTGTGCCATTAAACATACACACACACACACACACACACACACAAACACACAAAACTGTAGCGAAGTTCGAGCGTTCAATGAACCCGTGACAGGTCCACTCAGATTTCTGTGTCATGGCGAGGGGCGATAGCAAAGTAATCGCAACAGTTACATCAACAGACGGAGGCAATAATGACAACGAGCACAACTTCAAGAACAGTCAATCAAAATACTGTCTTCTCCTTTGGTGCCCCCTGCACTCCCCCTTCCCCAGCTTCTTTCCAGCGAGTAAGTGCTCCTTCGACGTTGAACTCTTAGCACTTGGACAATGGTTCGAAATCGACATCGGCATCGACATCACGTTGCTCTCAGTATAAATTTCAATATCTTACGAGCATGTGCTTCATTTTGCTCTCCTCGCTTGCTGTCGGCTTTATCTTTTATCTCTTTTAATCTTTTTATACCCTGCCGGCATTCGGAAAGCAATAACAAAGGTTATTACAGCTTAATGCAAGGCTATGTAACAGTTACAGTTCAGTGGAGAGTTTATACTACAGACTCAGTTACTTTATTAAAAAGTAATCTATTAGAGCAATAACTTGTTTTTAATACATATTTTAAATACTATATTATATATAAAGCGTGCTAGTAAACAAAGCAGTGAAGGGTATTAGCTAGTTGAGTAGACTCAGTTAGAACTTTCCAACATGTTGGTCATAATTTTTAATTAACTCATGGACAACCCGCACATTGCCGAACTTTGGTATATTATTGTGTCTTAAGTGGGGTATGGCAAACGAGAGGGGGTGGTGGGTACTCAGCAGAATTTATACTCTTATGTCGTCCAATATTCCAATTTAATGAGCATAATTATGAGCATTGCCCTGTGAACTTTGACATTACGCGATTGCTCTTAATTCTATTAACAATATTAGAGGATTTATATATTTTCTCTGGTCACGAAATACCCTGCAAATACAGTTGCGATTGACAATGTTTGTGGGAAACTTGAGAGTAAATAGCACCTGATCTAACTTAAACTATGTCACAGTTACATTACTTTCGTAACGTTGGGAGGCAGTGGGGTCAGTATGGAGGACGGGGTATAGTAACAAAGCGATTGCAAGTAAATAAAATACTTGTATTATCCGAGAAGTAGGTTCCATCTCAATTTCCAATTTCCAATTGCGACTACAATGAAAGGGAGTAGTAGTCGACGGGGGGGTACATGGGCAAGGGGCAAGGGGCAAGGGGCAAGAGGCTTCTCTGACTACTCAACTAGGCAAATACTTTCAGCTCAGTTCATTGCTCCACTAAAGACGGCAATTGTGTTCTAAAAGATTCTACAAATACACTGGCAAAAAAGCCAATAAAGTTTGTTCTTAGTTTAAGAAAATTATAATCTTAAAAAATCGTTTTTTTGTTAATTAACAGACCTCTATTAAACTATTTTTTTACATTGTTTATTTTGTTCTTTAAATGTTTTTACTCAATCATTTCTACAGCAAGTATGGATCTCTAGATTTCACCCATTTCTGTGAATGAAGCAATAGATAAACTTAATGAAAAATTCAATTTTTTGGTTTGCTCTGATTTTTTTTTAATGCATTTTTTTTTTGTATCTCTTTTAGCACAACTTGTTCTATAAAAATTAAATTTTAATTGAATAATAATAATAATAATACTAATAACAACAATAATAATAATAATAATAATAATAATAATAATAATAATAATAATAATAATAATAATAATAATAATAATAATAATAATAATAAT